>JAOTRO020189445.1:0-10672 GCA_028566515.2 Pyracantha coccinea | reverse complement strand
TACAAAATAACTAAGAACTAACAAACTAAATGTGAGGAAAATAACCTAACTAAGTCACATAAATATGCTCCTATCAAATGATAAAATAAAAAATAAAAAAAAAACTTTTGAAAGAAAGAGAAGAAGGTGCAACAGGGAGTATACAAATTAATCTGGTTAAATCAAGCAAAGGAATAGGCAGGAACAAGAAAGATGAAACAAACAAATCCTTTGGTTAATCTTGACTAAGTTGTTTTAGGCTTCCACTAAATTGTCGTTCAAATATTTAACCTTAACTCCAAAACGAGTAACTGTGATCGTTTGATTTGGCATGATACGACTAATGGAAATTACTCGGTTCGTACTGGGTACAAGGTTGCGATGGACTTATAGGAAAACGGAGACTTTGGAAGGCAAGCGACGGGAATGAGTAATGGGGGTGCAGCAGTGGCGGCTTACCTTGATTTTGGGACTTGATTCGCGTCGGCTTCGAGATTCCCGTGGCAGCCTGTCGTTTGGGTTCAAGATTTTTCAACACGAAACACAGGTCGTTTGGATTCGACGACCCAAGATGAAAGACAGGATTTAGGGGGGAAAGAAAGAGGGAAAGAAAGAGAGGGAGATTTGGGGAGGGTTCAAGTTTGGGTTCAACATTTTGTCCAAACTTAGACAATTGAAAAAAATGCCTATTTTTCACTATTGGTCGGGCAAAGTATTTTTTTCAAAAAAAAAAAATTATTATAAAAATTACTGAATATGTGACTTTCCTCCTTTCAAATTCAATTTTTTTTTACATAAACCCCAAAATAATATATTTATCTAACAAAAACCCACAATAATTTTTTCTACATATATATCATTCAATTTCTTAAGTGTTATAAGTACAAAATAAATAAATAAAAATCTACTTAGTAAATATATATATCATTGAACTTGATGGGATACGCATTGTACGAAACTAGTTTCAACAATCCAACCGTCAAACTTTTTTGTATATGCTTCGAGATCGCATACGCCAAAAATCGTAAAAAACAAACATTCAGAGATCAAGGAACGGGACAAACCTTTTCGACGGCTATAAACGAAAAATCACGATTTAACGGTTATTTTAACTCCGATTTTGATGATTTTTTTACAGCTACACTCTTTAACCCTATATGAATACAATGAATGAATTCAATCTCCAATTTAAAATATTTACACTAATGGATACCACAAAATCTTTATGTTATACTTAATGAAAGTATAAATAAACTTTAAGTGTTAGTGAATCTATCGTTTTGATGGGATACGCATTTCATGAAGCTAATTTCAACGATCCAACCATCAAACTTGTTTGTAAAGAACAAACATTCAGAGATCAAGTAACGGGACAAAACTTTTCGATGGTTATAAATGAAAAATCACGATTTAACGGTAGTTTTAACTCCGGTTTTGATGATTTTTTACAGCTACACTCCTTGACCTTATATGAATACAATGAATGAATTCGATTTTCAATCTAAATTATTTACATAGTGGATACCACAAAATCTTTATGTTATACTTAATGAGAGTATAAATAAAATCGAAGTGTTAGTGAATCTATCGTTTTGATGGGACACGCATTCTACGAAGCTAATTTCAATGATACAACCGTCAAACTTGTTTGTATATGCTTCGAGATCGCATACGCCAAAAATTGCAAAAAACAAACATTCAGAGATCAAGTAACGGGACATAACTTTTCGACGGTTATAAAAGAAAAATCACGATTTAACGGTTATTTTAACTCCGATTTTGATGATTTTTTGCAGCCACACTCCTTCATCCTATATGAATACAATGAATGAATTCGATCTTCAATTTAAAATATTTACACTAGTGGATACCACAAAATCTTAAGTTATACATAATGAATGTATGAATAAACTCTTAAGTGTTAGTGAATCTATTGTTTTGATGGGATACACATTCTACGAAACTAATTTCAACGATCCAACCGTCAAACTTGTTTGTATATGCTTCGACATCGCATACGCCAAAAATCGCAAAAAACAAACATCCAGAGATCAAGTAACAGGACAAAAAATTTCGACGGTTATAAACGAAAAATCACAATTTAACAGTTATTGTAACTCCGATTTTGATGATCTTTTACAGCTACACTCCTTGACCTTGTATGAATACAATGAATGAATTCGATCTTCAATTTAAAATATTTACACTGGTCGATACCACAAAATCTTATGTTATACGCAAAGAAAGTATAAATAAACTCCAAATGTTAGTGAATCTATCGTTTTCATGCGGTACGCATCCTACAAAACTAATTTCAACGATCCAATCGTCAAACTTTTTTGTCTATGCTTCAAGATCGCATACGCCAAAAATCGCAAAAACCAAACATTTAGAGATCAAATAACAAAACAAAACTTTTCGACGATTGTAAACCAAAAATCACGATTTAACGGTTATTTTAACTCCGATTTTGATTATTTTTTATAACTACACTCCTTGATCCTATATTAATACAATGAATGAATTCGATCTTCAATTTAAAATATTTACACTAGTGGACACCACAAAATCTTATGTTATACTTAATGAAAGTATAAATAAAGTCTAAGTGTTAGTGAATCTATTGTTTTGATCGGATACGCATCCTACGAAACTAATTTTAACGATCCAACCATCAAACTTGTTTGTATATGCTTCAAGATTGCATACGCCAAAAATCGCAAACAACAAACATTCAGAGATTAAGTAACCGGACAAAACTTTTCGACAGTTATAAATGAAAAATCACTATTTAACGGTTATTGTAACTTCGATTTTGATGCTTTTTTACAGCTACACTCCTTGACCTTGTATGAAAACAATGAATGTATTCGATCTTCAATTCAAAATATTTACACTAGTGGATACCACAAAATCTTATGTTATACTTAATTAAAGTATAAATAAACTCTAAGTATTAGTGAATCTATTATTTTGATGGGATACGCATCCTACGAAACTAATTTCAACGATCCAACCATCAAACTTGTTTGTATATGCTTCGAGATCGCATATGCCAAAAATCGCAAAAAACAAACATTCAAAGATCAAGTAACGTGACAAACTTTTTCGACGATTATAAACGAATAATCACGATTTAACGGTTATTTTAACTCTGATTTTGATATTTTTTTTATAGCTACACTCCTTGATCCTATATGAATAGAATGAATAAATTCGATCTTCAGTTTAAAATATTTACACTAGTGGATACCACAAAATATTATGTTATACTTAATGAAAGTATAAATCAACTCTTAAGTGTTAGTGAATCTATTGTTTTGATGGGAAACACATTCTAGAAAATAATTTCAACGATCCAATTATCAAACTTGTTTGTATATACTTTGAGATCGCATACGCCCAAAATCGCAAAAAACAAACATTCAAAGATCGAGACAAACCTTTTCGACGGTTATAAACGAAAAATCATGATTTAACTGTTATTTTAACTCCGTTTTTGATGATTTTTTTTATAGCTACACTCCTTGATCCTATATGAATTCAATGAATGAATTTGATCTTCAATTTAAAATATTTACAGTAGTGGATACCACAAAATCTTATGTTATACTTGATGAAAGTATATGTAAACTCTAAGTGTTTGTGTATCTATCGTTTTGATGGGATACGCATTATACAAAACTAATTTCAACGATCCAACCGTCAAACTTGTTTGTATATGCTTCGAGATCATTACGAAAAAAATTGCAAAAAAGAAACATTCAGAGATCAAGTAACGAGACAAACATTTTCGACGATTATAAACAAAAAATCACGATTTAACGGTAGTTTTAACTTCTATTTTGATGATTTTTTACAGCTACACTCCTTGACCCTATATGAATACAATGAATGAATTCGATCGTCAATTTATGAAAAGAAAATCAAATTATGGATGTTAATATCTGCTAGTTGTGAACGGTTACTTAGGAAAAAGTTAAAACCCATTCAAATAAACAACTTAGAGGCAATGAGTTCCAAACATAATTGTGTTCAAAACCTAACATCTGAATACAGATTTTTTTTACTTAACATCTAAAAATTGTGCTTGCCAAAGTGGCTATTTAACATCTGAATACCATTTTCATAAATGCCTCACTTCCGGTACATCATTCACGTGGCCCCAAATATAAATGAATCAATGAAAAGTAAATGAAGATAGTGATCCTCCTCCACCAAGTATCAACAACATATGTAGACTGGTATACGTGAATGTAAATAATAAATGGATCTCAATAAAATTCATAACTAAAAGACGCATAAATAAACCATTATGACCAAGATGTAACAACATTTTAATTTAAAAACTACATTAAACCATAATTTCAGCTTCACAATTCCCCTATAGACAAATTACAGTACATTTAGTTTTGGAACCATTCATTAAGGTCTACAAAAGGTGATTTAATTTGCCTGGTTGCAGAAATTTTATTAAACTAAACTTTTAAAAGTAGTTGACTTTGTGCGACGAAGACTGGCTTCGTGCAAAATAGTTTTGTGCGACGTAAGTGCAGCCGCGTCTCGCAAAACAACTTTGCTAGACGTAGGCGCAACTGCGTTGCGCAAAGCTATTTTGGCGCCAAAATCTTACGTGATGCACAAAAACATTGCGCAAACGGCACTTTGCACACGAAGACTGGCGTCGCGCAAAACAGCTTTGCATGATGCCAATCTTCGTTGCGCAAAGTGCCAATGAGCAAAGGTCGTTTGCTCAACTTTTTGCGTTTTGTGTCTTGCAAACATACTTTGCGCGACGAAATTTGCTACGTCGCGCAAACATGTTTTTGTACTAGTGTTAATTGTTAATTGCACGCATAGATGTTGCTCAAATGAACTAGTTTTCACATTTGTTTGATTGTAAGAATTAACGATTCAAGAGACTAATATTGGTTTAGGGTTTAGTTTGAGAGAGGCAAAGAGGTTGAGGGATGTCGAGGGAGTAGATCATGAACAATCCTAATGTTCATGGCTGGTTTCAACATGCTTTGACGACCATGCCCACTCCCTAGGGTATGAAAAGTATGACAATGGTGATGAATGGTCTAGCTATGGCAATGAACAAATATTACATAGAGCCAACATATGAGATGCAAACTTATGGTTATTCGAGGGGAGGGCACTCAAGTCACACGAAATATGACAGTTGCCCTGCCAATGGCTACAATCAATGTTATTAACTAGATAATAATAATCTTGGAGATTGGCCTACTTATGGCTATGATTAAAGTTGTTCTTCTTTTGATAACAACCTCATTCATGAAAACTATGATAAGCCAACAAATGGTTTTGAGTACCAAAATACTTCAAAGAGTACATAGAGCCAACCTATAAGATGCCAAATTATGGTCATCTGGATGGAGTGCTATACAATGAGACTAAGGCTAAACTAGAGGAGTTTGTAGACATCAAAATTTTTGTGAAATAAATATTAACCAATGTATTAAAATTACAATCTCCATTCATTTTACGTAAATCATCCATTTACTTCACCTACATCATACAGTCATTTCACCTACAACATACATTCATTTCACCTACAACATACACTCATTTCACCTACATCATACACTTCATCTACAACCTCCATTCATTTCACCTACAAATACATCATACACTTCACCTACAACCTCCATTCATTTCACCTACATCATACACTCATTTCACCTACAATATACACTCATTTCACCTACAATATACACTCATTTCACCTACAACATACACTCACCTCACCTAAAACCTCCACTCACCTTACCTACTTCATCCACCTACTTCACCAATAAAAATGGATGGTGGTGATTCATTCTCAAAGCCTATAAATAGGCTTCTCCATCAAAGGATCAAGACACCAATTGATAACCAATTCACATCACACCAAAACCTTGAAGCTTTGAAACTCCAAAGCTCCCAAGAAAATCCCGAAGGATCAAGAAAGCTTTCTTCGTTCTTTGCCAAATCCTCCTTCAAGATCAAGCCCCGAAGGCCCTTGAAGAACTTCCACCAATTCAAGATCAAGCCCCGACGGCCCTTTGGATGAACAACTCATCCACAAATCTAGACCTTACGAAGATAGAATCAGAGGATCAAATTTGAGAGAGATTGTAATCCCAAAAATTAATACAAATATTATTTTGTATACGTGTTCTCATCGCCACCACAAGCTTGAATTATGAACTCCTCAGTTACTTCCACATCTTCCAATGGAGCCCCAAAGGTAGTAGAAGAACCCCTCCTATACTCATTATACAAATCAAGTTTAATCTCCTATACTCATTATACAAATCAAACAAGCAATGGAATATTATAAATATGGGTTAATATAATTATATATTATATTATATTTTCGATACGGTACGGTAATACCGTGGTAATGGTATCCATTACCAATACCGTACCATAAAATTTTGGTACAGTACAATACCGTACCATTACCGATTGGCACAAAAAATTTGACATAAAATCGATATGGCACGGCAATTTTACAAAAAAACCCACCCCTACATAAAACAACAACGGCAGTGATTTCTGCATTTTTCTTTTGTCCTTCCACACTTGTTTCTTTTTTTTATAGCATTCAATTGAACAAATCAAATACAAAGTAAGAATGTATAACGAGAAACGAGTGTGAAAATCATTATCCAAACAATAGAATGGATAACAACAACAAGATGACCATTTCCACAATTTGAGCAGTTAGGCTAGTTCAATTCAGGACGAAAGGTTGGGCATTTATGTCAATTCAGTAGAATTAATTGTGAGTTTTGGCTCTATCTTTACCACAAGTTTGCCTCATCCCATATTAAAAGCCTTCACACCAGCTTCTTGCATTTGAAAAATGAGAAACAAACTCAGTTTTCCTAAATCTTCATCTTATAGAATCATGAGAATTCAGCATCTCAGATTTGTATGTGTGGTGGCCTTCATGATCATGCTTATGATCAGTCAGATATCGAGTTATCGTCACATCGACAGAATGAAAGTTGGAGGAGCCAAGCAAACAGAAAAAACTGGATTCTATTCCAGAAATTCATGGCATGTCTCCACAGAATCTCCAGAGGACGGATCTCGTGTGACCGATCCAAATAATGGTGTTTCCTTACGAGAAGTTCCACAGGGACCAAACCCACTTCACAACTGATCAGCCTTCTTGCAACTATATTTCTGTATTCTCAGTCGTACAATATCATTTTTGCAGTTTCTAGTGTAAATCATTTCCTGTTTTTTTCCAGTAAAAAATATTAGAGTGAATGTTGTTACGAAGAAAGTGAAACTCCGTAAACAGTTATGGATTGGATGGTAAAAAAGTATTGGCATCCACAAATTATCTGCACTTGATTTCTGGAGATTTTGCACTTGTTCTATGAATAAAATTATTATTTTCTTCAGCATATGAAAAATATTATTCTGTAATGAAAAAAGAAAGCTAAACATACCAGGTAACGGGTGGATTGCCCGTTCAACCCTCTCCTGAAAGCAAGGTTTTCGGGAAAGGTTTTTCCAAAGGAGAAGACATGAGTTGCATCACCAACAAGAAGTTGTTTACATAAGAAGTCAACATGCAAACACGTAATTGAATTTTGGATTGATCAATTTGGTGGACCACTATTTGGATTTTTATGGAGTATAAAATGATCTGAAATGCATAATATCAATAATTTGTTTGCATTTATTATGTGTACTAATCTAAAAATCTCTGTCTAGGCGCCAGGGGGCTGGCCACTGTTCCGATTAATCTCTAGGCATTTTAAAATTAAGAAAGTACGCCTAGACCCGCTTAGGCGTCCACCTAGCCCACCTAGGTAGCCACCTTTGCACGTCTAAACCTGCCTATGTTACAACTCTCATTTAGACACAAAATTGACTACTTTCATTTTGCATTTTATGTTTTCAATAAAATGTGAGAGACTTGTTGAACACTTGAATGAACACTCATTATATGTTTGCTCCCTCATTTTTCAATATAGTCTAATACTTTATAATTTGTATATCATTTTTATGTATCTCAACAAAATTATGTCTTTATTAAGTATAAATACACTTATTTATTCAATATATGATAAACATACCTAAATCTACCTAGTCTGCCTCCCCCATCTAGGAGCTAGACCCCAGTCCTTCGCACGACTAGCACATAGCTTTTTTTAGAACCCTGATTTTGTGTCTTTAGTTTTTCTGTACCAAGTCAAAAATGCATTTGGAAGGATCCTATAATGAACCTTTCATGTCAGGAGAAACATGTTGGAGTGTAACCCTTCAGCTGAAGCTTGGCGGCAAAGAATTGATTTAAATGTTTTGTTTTAGTTTGAATCTGAGGCATTGGATCATAGTCCATATGGTAGCTCAATATTGTATCTAGTCTAAGTGATAGATTAAGACAAGTGGCTTCATCTCATAGGATGATAGCATTTAAAGGTTGTGATTGAATCTTGTGTAAAGGAGTGAAGGATCTCCCTTCCTCTTCCTTGTATAACGACAATAATCTCTACATGCTTTGAGTGAGAAAGTTTTTCCGAAAATCAATGCATCTCTCTTCTCTCTAAAATTCTCTCTCTACATTTTCTGCATTTCATATATGTTGCAGATTACCTTCATTGAAATATACAGAAAAACACACAAACATTAACATTTGGTCCATTATCGAATAAGAACTTTTTTTCTTTAGAATTATCGAATCAGTGCTTATGTATGCTGTCTGCAGATGTTACAGTAACAACTGCAAATACAAGTTGAGAGGAAGATCATATTCCTTTTGTGGTGTAGCTGGGGTTTGTTATCGTATGCAGTGATTTTCGTTCTATGGCCATATGAAGCTGCAGATGCAAATATTTGTTAAGGTAGTCTTCTTCACTATGAATAGATTCATACACGCATACTTATTCACGCTTGCATACAGACTTTGGGGTTGCTAAGATTTTCCTTTGGGTTTCATAGGTACATGATGATCCTTCTAATGGTCCAGTTTGATGGTCCAACTTAATGGATGAGTAATGCTGTTTATTTTCATGCGCATGTTTTCTGGAAGTTCATTCCTGTTTTGGAATGTTTGAATATATAGGCATTGTTTAAATTATAATATTTTATTACGTTAAACTGTTTAAATTACTTATTTATAATTTTTGCCCTTGCGCCACTTTGAGGGACTGCTGGTAGAACTCATCATAGCAATTGATGTTCCGTAATACGGTACTAGGACTGACTGCTGGTAGAGCTCATATCAATTGCTGTAAGTCCCTTACTTCCATAATACCGACAGTTACATTTATGATCATTTTTGTGTTCAGACGATATAGTTATAACTTATAACTATCTTACATAGATCAACGCATATGTATATCGAATTTACCTGCATTACTCGAACAATTTTCTTTTCGATTCGCAAAGGGAATTAATAAAATCCAATATCTGTGTAAAAGTTTAGTTTCCAACTTTCTAGCTGTGAAAATGTTGCCCTTTCATTGTTGTCAATCATAGTAATTTCATGTAAGATGTAGTTAAAGCACACTACAAGCAGAAGTAGACAATTTGCAATCCTTCTTCCTTGGTTTCTCAACTTTTGAATATATAGCGTAATGCCCTATTGCTAGACATTCTAGCATCATAGGTGCTTATGTTGCCAGACGGTGTATATGGGCCACACATTCTGGCAAAAGTCTACATGATCTGGTTTATTTGCATGTATCCCAGCAGAAGCTATCTACATCGTAGTTTAGGGGGATTTTGCTCAAAATCTGGAGAGCTCTCTCGCTTTGCTCTCTATGTAAACCCGAGAGAAATTCCATGGAAACATCACGCCTGCAAATGAAGTTGCAGGCCCACGCACAAGCAAACTCCATCTGAAAGCCGAAGAATCCAAAGGTAAATCCCTTTGAACTCTTCCTATGAGTATCAACGCATGCCTGAATAGCGTCTATAATGGCTGCCTTTGTTACATTATGATTTATGTTTTTGGCTAGCGTCGAAGATGTCTGATCTTAGAAAAAGTGAATAGCCACGCTCTCCGTGATCAAATGCTGCACACCATGATGCATTTTTTTTTTTTTTTGAACATCTATGCCAGCTGACTTGAATGTATATAAAAGCAAAATTGCTTATCTTATCGACCTCATTCACTCATGTATCCCTTTGTTTGTTCATAATTGCGTTGAATTTATTCAACTTAAATGTGTTTTATTCATCTGATTACGCCTGAAACAATTGGTTCTTGCAGCAACACGCGGGCGTATTTTCTAGTTAAGCCTAACTTTATGACACAATCTCACAACTAACATCAAGTCACATTCAAGATGTTCGATAGTCTACGCCCGATCGGTTGCTGGCCGTTTACATCATTTTGGTTTTTCAAATTACATTATTGCACAATCATTCAAGAGCAAAAGACAGATTTTCTGATAAATATGAATCCTTCGAGACGGGCATATCGACATGTTGGTTTCCACAAATGCAACATGAAACTTGACCGGAAGAACCATATTACTATAGTCAAATGCCCCACTAGCTTCGTCATGTTCCTGCTCTGCAATCTCCATTCCCTGCTTCAAGCACTCCAACCTTTTCATGCACACTTTCTACTGAGGATGAAGGTCCATACATTTGTTAGACTATATGATGAACAAATATGAATTCATAGGCATGGTCACATGGATAATACACAGAT
>JAOTRO020189437.1:0-10674 GCA_028566515.2 Pyracantha coccinea | reverse complement strand
TCTATTGATTTTAAATCTCAGGGACCAAAATTATGGATGATGCATATCTCAGGGACCATTTTGAATAAAAAGCCTTTTAACAATGCTTGTTTAGCCAAATTAGGTTGAAAAGTTTTAACCAACAAAGAAAATTGGTGGGCTGAAATAGTCAAAAGTAAATACTTACGTAAGTTCGATTTTTTAAATTCTAAGATTAAACAAAACTACTCGCTTGGAAAGGCATTCTTTCTAATAGAAACATCATTCATGAGGGAATTGGACGGATTATGGTGAAGACATACTCTTCTGGACCTATCACTGGGTTTTTCCTTACCCCTTTTTTTCATTTAATTCCCGTGAATGATAAGAATAATATTGATTGGAATCTTAAAGTAAGAAACTTTATAGTTCATAATAGTTGGGATAGCATTAAATTAGCTATTGTAGTTGATGATGACATCATTAGAAAAATTTGTTGCATTCCCCTCCCTCTACAGGAATCAAATGACATGTTAATTTGGGGCTTAACCAATAATGGGAGCTTTTCCATTAAGTTTGCTACTTGGCTACAAAATCCGAACAATCCCTCTAGTAATCGCCTTACTTTGTTAAGGAAAATGTGGAAGCTAACTATTCCTCCTAAGGTTAAAATGTTCACTTGGCTTATGATTTAGGAAAGATTGCAAACCAGAAAATGCTTAAGTTGTTTTGTTAAAAACATTGATAAGTTATGTCCGTTATGTAATACAGCCGAAGAAGATCAATGTCATCTTTTTTGTAATTGTGTTTTTGCTACTAAAGTTTGGAGCATAACTTTTGGTAGTTTTAATAATGGTAACATAAGTACTAATAATAATTTTTTTGATTGGATGGAATCCTTAAGTTCTAATGACAAAGACGACCTTTCTGATCTTAGTAATGCTGGCAAATCCGGATGGAAAGAAATAACTTGGTGTTCAGAAGTGTGCCCCCGATCTTAGCGCATTGTGTTTCTATCGCTGGTAGTGTTGGTTCAACTTTTTTGAAGGCTAATGGGAAGTGTGACTCCAATGAGGCTTTACTTATCTATTCCTTTATTAAATGGCATCCTCCTGACCGACATGATGTGATTAAACTCAATTTTGATGGTTCAATTTCGAATAACCATGCTGTTTTTGCCTTTGTGCTCCATAACAATAATTCACAGGTGATTGGGGCGGGGGCTCTTAACCTTGATGGCGCCATTATTTCGGTAGCAGAAGCGATGGGTTTTTGAGAAGGGCTCTAGTGTGCTAGGCGCAAGGGTTTCACCAAAATGATGGTGGAGGGGGATTCTAAACTCATCATTGAAGTTGTGCAGAGTCACTGGGGGATTCCTTGGAAAGTCAGCTCTATAATCAATGATATTCGTATCCTGGCTCGGTCTTTTAGTCATGTTGACTGGAAGCACATTTTCAGGGAGGCAAACTTTGTTGCGGATGCTTTGGCTCACCTTGGTCTCTCCCTCTTGAATCCTCATTATTGGGATTTCTGTTTACCTGATGTTGCTCTTTCAGCCTTTAATTTTGATTGTATTGGAAATGGTTGTACTAGAGGTTTCATGCTTTAATGAATTTCTTTGCATAAAAAAATAAAATAAAAAAGCTTAAAAAAAAGCTACGGGAAGGATTTATAAAAAAGAAGAGCGAAATATCCCGCGAATTCCTCAAAACTTGCTAAACCCTCACGTCTCCTTCACTCCACTACCCAGCCAACTCCCAGATACGTAGAGAATGAAAGATCAACGCTCTCTTTCTCCTCGAGGCAGAAGACTTATGCTGCAAATTCCTGAAACATTCTTTATCACGAACACTCTCTCTTTCTATCTCTCCTTCTCTTTCTCTCTCTCTTTGGCATGCCCAGAGTCTTCATCAACCAAATTCATTGTTTTCCCCAAATTTCACTCAAAATCTAATTGTGCAAGGTAAAGTTTGTTGGATTGATTATGGGTTTTCTAGAAAATAATTTGTATATTAATCTATTTTGTGAAGTTGTATTGATTAATCCAAACTATGTGGCTGGACAGATTTTAGTTTGCATTGGCATTTGCTAAAAGCAGTTTTTACAGATTGTAGTTGAGATTGATTATTTTATTTGATTTGGTTAGTCACTGCCAAATTAATCACTACCATGATCATTTTTTTTTAAAACTTTGTGAACCCCTTAATACTTCTGAATTAGATTAACAATTATTTTTTTCCTAATCTTTAGATTTGTGTTCTTATGGGAGCTGGTGTTTATAGCACAAAATGTGTTTGATAAAACTCCTCATAAACTCTGCTTCTATTTTTTTTTATCTTTGCATGCAATAGTTTATATATTGTACCCTTGTGCAAAGCAGAGGGATGTTGAAGATATTGATTTGTGTTGTGGTACTTGAGTAATAGCAATTGTTTTTTAGTACATGAGTCAAGTTCAAACGGGTCTTAACATATGGTAAATTAAAACATGTTTGGGTTTCTTCTTATTCGTACCAACTGATATCGTTCAAAAGTAGCACATGAACAAGGATGGAGTAAAACACGGAAAGCTAAGAAATTCTTTTCATTAAAAATCATTAGTAACAAAACTAATGTTGATTAATTTCTCTCTAAATCGTTTTTTTTTTCCGACAACACTAAAATCAGTGGAAGTACAATGGGTCATATCTTTCCCAGTTCTTGTGAATTCCTGTGTAATCCGTCATATATGTCGTAAATTATCATCGAGATATACATGTTACAAAATTCAGTGTGGTCCGTTACCCCTCGCTGCGAGGGGAAACAATTGATGAACTCTCAAGTCGTAGATCCTAAGGTAAACTTAGAGAGAATAAAATTTTAGGTTCAAAGAATGGATGAAGCTGTAAAAGAATCAAGTCTTCTAGGTATGTGAGGTCCACATACTCTTAAATGTAATTGTAGTCAGTCTCTTAATTGTTTTTGAGGCTGTATATAGTTCAGAGTCCAGAGGTTGTGTCAGTTTCTGTTATGTCATTTCCTTATCTTATATGCTACACGTTAACGAGTGATTATGATATTTCACTAAATAATTTAGCCTTCTTTTTTGTTGTTCTGTAAATGGAAATAATTCTATCCACCATTATCTTTTGCGTTTGTATGAATGAATTTTTTACCGGAACCGACTAAGTTTTAAAATTTAGGAATCGGTAGTAGCTCATCGCCAAGGAGCAGAGCAGTAGCCACGGAGGTACTAGGTAGACCAAGCAAATTTTAATTATCAAGCTGCCCTTCTTATTGCCCCAAAGCAGTTGGTATGTAAATGTTGTTGAGATTGATTGTTCATTTGATTTGGTTATACATGCAAAGACAGTCTTGGTTTTGTTCATTAAATTTTCTATCTTCAAATCATGCTATGTGAATACTGATTTGTTGTTTGTTGAATGTTAAAGTTGCTTTTAAATGTCAATCCTAATTCGTATTAATGTGGATTTGGTCCGACTTAAATTTATTGATTTTCCTAATTATTTGGTTCATATACCGGTTGGATTTGTCAACTTCTTCATTTTTTTTAATTTTTTTTTGTATTCTGGTTGTCTTTCGTTTGGTCGTAAGTGAAAAACTGTTGATTAATCAACTAAGGTTATGTTAGGACAATATAGCCTTGAGGACTCGGAAGAATGACATTTTTGTGATTGAAAGGAAGGATATTGAACTCATTGAAAGCAAAAAGTTCGAAATATTAATCTATGGTGTTATTGTTAAGGAACCGGAGTGTTTATTTGCATCTTAATTTATAAGTTTTCTTTTGTGCTTAATTTAGATTTTGCACTTGAAGGAGTCAGAAAGGACTATGACTTTGTGAAATCTAGTCTTTCATAATGTTGTTTACATTATAAGTGGTGCACGTAGTCTTACATTTAGCCTCTGCAATTTGAATTTGCCGCACTAGAATAAAGTTCTTGTTTACTATAGCTTACAGTTCTCCTTCATAATTTGTACTTGGAAATTTTCAGGACGAAAGGCAGAAGAAGTTGTGCCGATTATTGATATAACTAAAAGGAAAGAAATATATAAAGTTGCTGCTGTTTTGTTCTTGGAACCTGGTCGTCTCTTCCTTATCAGGTATTTTACTATTCATCCTTCCCTAAATGGTATTAACATGAAGCGTATTGTTAAATGACATATACTAAATCCAAATTGGGACCTATAATTTTCTCTTTAGAGCAAAGGTACTTATAATCAAAATCTAAATTGGGTATTTATTTTGACCAGTTATCTGCTAGCGATATGCTTGATAGTTGTGATTGATTCCCTTAGCAAGGATAACTTGTTTGTTTGCATAATTGGTTTCATTAGAAAGCATACACTGATTGTTGCCGAGATATTTTTTTTCTCCGCGCCAAACTGTTTTGAATTTTAGTTGGCCAAAATCTAGCTTGTGGTTTAGAGAGTTGGAGTGACTTGAATTTGACTTTGAGTTGGCCAAAATCTCACTCATGTGTACAGGTTTCTATTCAATCATCACCCTTGTAAAGAATAAACCAAATTCACTTGATTGGACGTTCATAAAACTTAGGTTCCAATTTCTTAGGAACATGCTTTAAAATTTAGATAGAGGACTTGAAAATGACTAGACCAATACATCCGAGAGTCATGCGAAAGTAGAAAATTTGTTGTAGCTTCATTTGTAGTGCTTTGAGTAGTTCATTGTTAGTGCTTGTTTTCCTCATTTTTAACCATTAAGTCTAAAATCCCTACGACTTTGAAAGTCCCTCATCCAAAACACGAAGTATATAATCAAATAAGTAAACGAACAATAATCATGGTAGATATTCAAATTAGCATAATGATAAAAGCAAGGCTGGGGTTGGGATCGATTCCTATAACTGTATATGTGTGTTGGAGTATCAACCTAGGTATTGTTTATTGGGTTTGTGATAATAGTAATACACATAATATTAAACAAATTAGTAACCTAATCTAAAGTTTGAGAGGTGTTGAAATATCACAACACAAAACACACTCATTGACGTGTTTGACCTCAAAAGTTGTCACCCAAAAATATTAAATTAAAAAATATATAATCCCTAAATATCACCACTTAATATCAGAAAATTCCATTTCTTAGATTGGTTTGAGAGTATATTATTAGTTGTTATTTTCATGCAATCTCGTTATATGTTTTATTCTAATATCAATTGATATAATTGTTTTAAAATGGATAAATCTTGGATGTCTATGGATAGAAGATCACAACGTATTCTAAAGGGGTTGAAAACTTTTTGAATTATGCGATGCTTCATGCTACTGATATTAACTACATACGTTGTTTGTGCCTAAAATATGGTAACATTAAATCAAGGACGGTTAAAGAGATAAGAGAGGATTTCTATTTCAATGGTATAGATCAAAGTTATTGTACATTGTATTGGCGTGGAGAAGCTGTTCCAGATAATAAGAATGAGAAAAAGGAATAATTGGGAAGAAATAGTTGAAGATAACACTATCGGGATGGTGGAAGCAGCTTATGATCATTTTGCTTCAAATCCTAAACAATTTGAAAAGTTGTTAGAGGATGCAGAAAAACATATATACCCTGGTTCAAACTTCACGAAGTTATCAACCTTGGTCAGAATCCAGATTGTACAAAATAAAGCAAAGAATGGGTGTAGTGATAAACTATTTGCAGATTTACTAGAATTTTTAAGAGTATTGCTCCCACAGAAGAATGAAATACCCCCGTGTATGAAGCAAAAAAACAAAAAAAAACATTGTTTTAATTCATGCATGCCCCAGTGATTGCATCCTATACAGGAAAGAGCATTTAGATGCAATTGCATGTCCTACATGTGGTTTTTCTAGATGGAAGGTTAATAAAAGTTTTGGAGAGCCTAGTAGAGGGTACCTGCAAAGGTATGGTATTTTTCCCTATCCAAGATTTCAAAGAATATTGCCACTCAGTACTACGGTCTGGTGGTATTCATCTTCACTTGGATGTGAGATGTCTTAGGTTCGAATCTCGTGGATAGCGAATTTGATATCAAATTAGGTTACCCACTATTTGGCTTAGCCAAACTCCATCTCCCCTTAGTGTAAAAATGTCGATGTACTCAAAATATAAAAAGATTTCAAAGAATCTTTTATAATAGCAAGACAACAAAGAATTTGATATGGCATGTCCATGATAGAGAAGTTGATGGTAAGTTGTGTCATTCGGCTGACTCTCCCTCATGGAAGCTTGTTGACCACATGTGGCCATAATTTGGTGGTGACCCAAGAAATCTCCGACTAGCAATTTCAACAAATGAGATTAATCCTCATAATGCTTTAAGGAGTAGATATAGTTGTTGGCCAATGATTATGGTCACTTACAACCTTCAACCATGGTTATGCTTGATGCGAAAATTTATGATGTTAACACTGTTGATATTTGGCCCTAAGCAACCAGGTAATGATATCGACTTTTATATGACACCATTTATTGATGACTTGAAAACTCTATATGATGCATACAATAAGGAGAACTTTATGTTAAAGGTTGTATTATTATGGACCATCAATAACCTTCCTGCTTGCGGAAACATATGTGGGTGTAGTGTGAAAGGATACTCTGGATGCCCTATACGTGGTGATAGAACATCTTCTAAATGGCTAAAGTTAGGGAGAAAGGTAATCATTACTGGTCATAGAAGGTTCCTACCACAAAATCATCATTACCTACAACAAAAAAATCATTTGACGGTACTCAAGAGTTTGGGTCAACTCCATCTCCATTAGTGGGGAAGAAATATTGCATGAAGTTGAAGGAATCAAAATATCATGGGGTAAGAAGAATGTAGATCTCCCATCAAAAAACAAAAAGAAAGGAAATATTATATAAAAAAAAAAACAGAAGGCTTCTTGGAATAAGAAGGCAAAAGATATTGATAAAAAAGCTGATGTTCAAACTCGTTGGATAAAGACGTCAATCTTCTTTGATTTACCATATTGGAACTCACTGCATGTTCGACATTGCTTAGATGTTATGCATATTGAGAAGACTGTTTGTGAGATTATCTATGGTACATTACGTAACATTCTTGCAAAAACAAAGGATTGTGTGACAGCTCAGAATGACCTAATTGCTTTGAGTCTACGTATGAATTTGGCACCAGAACATGGAAATAACAAAATATTTCTTCCCCCAGCACCTTATACATTATCTAAGGATGAGAAGATTTTAGATTGCAAAGCATTGTCTGAACTCAAGGTCCTATCTGAATATTCTTCAAATTTCAGAAACCTTGTGTCAATGGAGGAGCTGAAACTGTTTAATCTTAATTCTCATGATTTTCAGATACTTATGCAGCAACTACTTTCCGTGGCACTTTGTGCAATACTGCCAAAGCATGTAAAATTTGCTGTCACTAGATATTATATATTCTTTAGTCACTTATGCGGCAAAACAGTGGATGTTTTAAGGTTAGATGAAATACAAGTAAGTGGGTGATTACTTTGTGCTTGCTGGAAAAGATTTTTCCACCTTCTTTTTGGATTTAATGGTCCATCTCATAGTGCACTTGGTTAGGGAAATTTGTTTACATGGACCGGTTTATTTCGTTGGAAATATTAAAGGGTTATGTGAGAAATACATCGTCCAGAGGGTTGTATAATTGAATGTTACATTGCAGAATAAGCTATAGAAGTTTGTAGCAAGTATTTATCAGGAGTAGGCCCAATTGGATCCCGTTGAAGATTCATTTACATCATAAAGATATTGGCTATCCATTATCGGCTAGAAATATTTTTAAGGAGGATAAAAAGTATTGGCAGCAAGCACATCACTATGTTTTGGATAACACGCCGGAAGTGGAACCTTATATCAAGTAAGTTCAGCCACTCATACTCATTTATATAGTTCAACTCAGCATTGTTTTATCATTTACTTACAACATTTCATATCCTTTTGACTAACTCAATGTAACCTAATTAACAAAAACTATCAGGGAGCATAAGAAATCCTTGATTAAGGAGCACTCCAAAAAATAAAAAATAAAAAATTTGAAGTGGCTTCAGTATGAACATAATCAAACTTTTCATTTATTGGCTGCAGAAAAGGTATTAAACTCGCATTGTACTTATGTTCTAATATTTTTGTTTATGAACTCAAACTAATTATGCAAACATATACAGGTTGAGGATGAGCTTAATGTCCCTAATAATCACATATCAGAAACCTTGAGATGGATAGCACATGGTCCTCGAGCTGAAGTAACAAAATATTCTATATATTCTGTTAATGGTTGTAATTTTCACACCAAGTCTCGTAATGATTCACAAGTCACTCAAAACAGGGGAGTAAGCTTAGTGGCCAATACGATGCAAATTTCAAGCGCTAAGGATAAGAATCCTATTATCGTAGATATGACTTTTTTTAGGAATCAAATGGGGTGTATTTAGATAATTTTAAATTTAAAAAGTAAGTGTGGATGTCTTTAGTATGTGGGGATGTATTCAATACTACATGGGGTGCCAATAAAACAACCCACTTTTATACTTTTTTATTTGTATATGTAGTGCCATTTGCAAGATGGAACTATAGAATGTGGATATTATGTGATGAAATACATAAGGGAAATCATTGATGATCCAAATTGCTCAATTATTATCAAGGTTAGTACTACTATTACAAAGAGCACTTAAGAGGGTGTATTCACTACTATCTTATTAGTATGAACTGAAGCACACTCCATTTATTTGATGTTTTCTGTCTTTTGTATTTGTTTGCAATTTTAGTCCATACATCCTTCATCTTCTTCACACTGCGAACCATTCAATTTTTTTGTTGTTTTCTGTCATTTGTATTTGTTTTCTTGTATAAATCAATTATTAGTTGTTGGATTCATAGTTTTGATTAGAGGTCATAGTAAACTTTCATATTTTTAAAATCACTCCATTGATACCCTTACTGCTAATTGCCGAGTAAAATTGATTATTCATTGATTATCTTGTTTCTCTATTTTTAAAAATGATCATATTGCTCAAGTTGTAATTTTATTGATTTCTGCATGTGGATGAGTCATTTCCTGGGAGACGAATTTTGATTTCAAAGCTAATGAGCCTAGATCTCTGTTAAGTTCCAGTAAATATATGTAATTGGCCTAACCATTAAATAGTTTGCCTGATTGCCATTGTGCCTAGATGAATTTCCTGCACAAGTTTGCAAATGATTGTCATTGTGACATGTTCCCTTCGATTGTGATTTGTTGCAGTCCAAAGAAAAAACTACATACATTCAACAGGAAATTATGCATTAAGAATATAGTGTGCTGAGTATATTGATCACTTCATCTCAATAGATGAAACACTAGAAAGTTTGTGAAATTTTAAATTAAGTGAATATGTTTTATTTTAGTAGGAAAGCTCCACACATTTTATTAAATGTCTTGATTGTGAGATTGTCTTTTATAATGCTTGGTGGATGAATTACAAATTTATGAAGCAATATTGGTTTATTTGAGGTATATATCTTGCTTTCTAGTTTAGTTATATGGGTCTTGTTTTCAAACTAAAAATACATTATATACGTCAACAAATATATTTCAGAACATTTATTTTATGATAAACTTTGTGTGTCGTTGCTACTATTCAATGACACTATAAATGGTTTCAGTGTTATAGTACATGACGTTATACATATGTCATGTTTAGTGTACCACGACGACCATTCCTCTGTTTATGACACAATATTTCGCGTCTCAAATTGCAATAGATGACACATGTTTTTTTAATTCAATGACAGTTGTTAGTCGTCTTTAAAAGCTATACATGACACTGTGAGTATGTCATGTTTAGTATACCGTGACGCTCGTTCTTTTGTTTATGACACTTATTTGGCGTCTTAAATGGTAATAGATGACACAAGTTCTTAATTCAATGACTCTTACATGACATTCATTCCTCAGTTTACGACACATACTCATGCGCCTTGCCTCGCGTCCCCCTTTCCTCTAAATAGTTTTCATCCGGTGACCTTTCCTTCTTTATTTTTTCATGTTTCTGCCCTTTCATCGTTTTGGCCCACCACCTTTTTTCCCCTACCCATTTTGTAGGCGACTAGAGCTTCATGGCTTCCATGCGGCTTCCACCCTAAATTCGATATATGCCCCATTTTCCAAGGGTTTTCCCTTGATTTGGGGCAAAATATGTGGCTGGGGTGGGTAGTTCTCTTGACTAATTCACAGTGGCACCGCCTTTTTTGGGCTAGATCTGCGGCTGCTTCGCCTTGCTTGTCTTATGATAGCGGTGGATCTTACAGATATGGTATGGTCTCAGGTGGCGACGACCCAACCGGTGAACAGGAGCCCACATTGGAATCCATTCTCAAATTAATTTTTGTTTTGTTTGTACCGCCTCTAAAAGGTGATGTCTCGCTTGTTGAGTGATGTGGCCTCGCATGTTAGTGATGGTTTTTGTGGCCCTTGCTTGCCAGCAACAACATTGCGTGTGTCTTGGTAGGCCTGCTGTGTCTACCATCTTTGTGGCAGATTTGTAGCGAGGTAGTTGTGTTGGTCTGGAAGTACTTGTGGTAGCCATTAAGAGTTTATTGTTAGGCTTATTTGTGCAGATTATATTCAAATCAATTTATTGATCATTGGAGAATGTACACATACAACGACTCTTGTAATTATGTTATTGTGTGTTTGTAATTGTATTATCATGTGTTTGTAATTGTATTATCATGTGTTTGTAATTG
>JAOTRO020189417.1:0-10675 GCA_028566515.2 Pyracantha coccinea | reverse complement strand
TTGTTGCCCCCCCCCCCCCTAAAACATGAATGTAATGGAATTTTTTTAATCAAATGTCAGGGAGAAGAAGGTTTGAAGCAATGCAGAGGACTTCATCAGTAACCCCATTATGAGTATATCCCTCGACCTCTGCATGTGCTTGTTCTGTATCCTTTGCTTGAATTTGACTGCCATGAGGTGAATGTGGGAATGATACTGAATGCAGGATTCCGTCAAAAGTGCGCATGTACTAGATATTTAGGGCCAATCAAATCCAGATGCATCCTGCAAAAAACACACATTGAAAATCTAATTAAAATAGAACCAAAAATAAGATATTGATTAAAAACAATTGCTGTTATTGTGTTTTCCAGTTTATTTTATTTATTTATTTATTGTGATAAAGAATAAAAATGAACAAAATGAAATGAACAAAATTAGGAAGAGTTAGAAAAATTGGGTTGCCTCCTAATTAGCGCTTTAGTTAACGTCTATAACTAGACGGATGGAATAAGGTTGATGGTCATGTCACTTGTTCCTTTAGAGTCAACCATGCCTTTACAACATCATAAAGCAATAGTAGGTAAGGATTGACTTGAACTGTGCATTTGAATTCATTGGTTGAATCTTTCTTGTCCACCCTTCAGCGGGGCTTGTGTCTCCCTTGAACTGACTTTAATCTAGTATTTAACACCCATAACTTTTGCATTGGCCGAATTGCATGACGAAAAATTGGGCTGTCATTAAGCGTTTTCTTTCTTCCCTTGTAGATCTTAGCTTGCTTGTAGGACTCACCTAGATTTTCTTTAAATTTAAATGCTTGTACTACTGGACCGCCACGCGAGCAACATATACTGTATCAGTAGTCATTTGCTCTGTATCCAAATTGATTAGTGTGTGTAAGAGATGTTCATGCGACATATTGGATGTTAAATTTGTGTGAACCTTCCCTAACATATTAACACTCATGTCTTCCTGCAGGCTGATTGCTCTTCAGTTCCTGCACCAATCTCCTCTTGATCATTAAAGCTCTTCCCATAGTTTAATGCTTGAATCAGAAATCCTTCATTAGCTATGTCTATGTATAACTTAGTTGATTCCAACAATTTAGAGAGCCTGTCCTCCACCGAAAGCACTTGTGGCACATTAAACTGCTCAAAATACTACTCAAGATGCTTTTACAAACTTGGATTGTAGGATTCTAAACAGGGATTGTTCCAATGCCTTTTTGAGTCGTTCCTCATATTAATATGCGTCTGAACATATGCTGGAAAATATTCTTTCTGAGGACATTGCAAAACATCATTGATATTTGAATTGCAAAGAGTACAAACCATAGCCTTAAATCCATAATAACCCATTCCATTGTTGCACTGCTCAAAAAGAAACAAATTGTAACCTACAAAAACAAAATCAGCAATTAAACAAAAAGATATATACAATAATAAATAACTAAGAGTTGATATACACAAATTATTTCAAACAATTCTTGGCAACGGCGCCAATTTCTTGATAGGAATTTTACCACCCGCATAAGTAGGGATAAAAATACTAAAACACTTGCAAGAGTACAAGGTAATTGTAGTATAGATGGTTCTAGCAAGGTCGTTCTCCATAGGGATTGAATGAATAATTTGTATCAAATCAAATCTTAATTAATTACTTAAAACAAAGTTTGATAAAATGTTGATTTTGTGATTTAAAATAATAAAAACGAAATTAATAGAAAATAATTAAATAAAATGACAAAATAAAATAAACTAAACGAAAACGGTTTTTGAAACTTAAATTGTAAAAGACTAGGGCTTTGCCGTCACCTTAACAATCCTATGTAGATCTTCCAATTACTTATGACTTACACATGCATATTTGAAGGTTAGGTTTTCCTAAAGTATGCCTGCGTCGACCCCTAACATAGAACGTATATCATATCAAACATGCAATCTGTCTGTGGTATTCAGATGAAATCTAAACATGTATGACTCATTTAGCTTTGTGACACCTTTTGAAAAACCATACAACCCTTAAGACGTGGTATTCATCCTAAGTGAACTTGCACATATTAACCACAAGAAGCCTTCGTCAATTTCAGAGACCGAATTCCAACCAAAATTGCATCAAATTACTTTTCTAAAGATTCTAATGGTAGCTAATAATTAAGAAAATTAGATAGTTTAAACTGGTGATTTATAATTCAAAATCTGCATGCATAGTATCATAAGCAAATTGAAAAGAAACTACATATTTTTGCTAAGGCTCGTGGCCTTGCCCTAGCAAATGGAAGTTAGTTATTAACAATCATAAACAAAATATTATTAAAAACAAGGATAGAAAACACCTTGAAAATAAACTTTAGAAGCTCTCTAGAGAAGTGCGTGCGTTTTCTCCCTTTTTCCTTCCCCTTCTCTAATGGCTAAAAAGCCTTATTTATACTACTAGAAAATAAAACCCTACCTAGAAAAGGTCTTAGGATAATACTAGGAAGCCAAATAAATTAAAATAAATTAGGAAACATAATCCTAAATTGACTAGTAAAATTCGCCCAAAATCTGCATGGTCTCAAAACAGCCACGTTTCTGGATCTTTAAGGCTCCAAAACAGGCCCAAAATGGCTAAAATTAAAGCTTGAATGTCCCGAACATGATTGTAGAAGGCCTCGAACCCAAAAGATACCATCTTGGACGCCAAAAAGGCCAAATAAGCCTAAAACGTCAGTTTGACAACACTGCACGCTGCTCCTTTATTTCATTGCCATAAATAAATCGCTAGGTAGAAAATTATGAAACTTTGACACGATCAAGTCAACAGAATCACAAACAACTCCAATTGGAATCACTCCAAAATTCATCCGTTTGACTATTTTTTGCACTAGAGGAAGTCGAATATAAAAGAGCAAAATAACCAATAAATTTATACTAAGAGTAGGGTAATATATATAGTATAAAATCGACTCATCATTCAGCTTCTAGGCACTGCAAGATTCCAATAATGGGGTTGCAGAAATTTGCCTCTACAACATTAGCTATGGGAAGAAATGACCTTGATTTGGCCTCCACTATCTCCCAAAATCTTGGTTCCTGGAAGGCACAGATAGACTTTGGTGAATCCAGTCCCAGCCAAATAAAGCTCAATAAGTGGAACTGTTATCCACCACAAAGAAAGCTAGCCTGATTTGCTTGGATCCCAAGTTAACTTCTAGAAGCAATATCCCATGTGTTCTGGTGATGGTTCCAAAGAAACTGGAAACTGTTAGAGCTATGGGAATGAGATCTTCTTCACATCTATACACCATTTTCATCTATTTGTATGGCAGCACATTGATCGCGGCTCCATCATCAATCAACACCATCTTGAAGGGTACCTCATCCAAATGAGCAGTTACGTATATGGGTTTTAGATGGTTGGCAAAAGCCAAGCTTGGTCTAACAAATACCATCCGGTTCGAATACACTTTCTCAGGTTCCTTCCTCTTTGGTTCAGGCAAGCCTGTCGTGCCTGATTCTCCTTTTCCAACTTCCTCATCACTAACAAGTGCCGTCATTGGTTATGTTGCCAAGTAATCACCCTTCATCATGGTAGGTTGATCTGGTTCAGCGTAGAACATGGCAGATAAAACATAAGTCCTATTTACGTGGAAGTCGCTAGGTCCAAGTAAATCTTCCTTCTTGCCTCCAATATGGTCCATAAACTCATCTAACTAGGCTTGCGCTTCTTTTGGTAACATTAGTCCAGGAAACTCTTCCTCCCTAGTTATACCAAAGTTCTGCACTTGCTTTGGGATTTCACAAAGGGTATCAATCAATAAAGGTGAAGGTATTCTCCTCTCAGGTGAAATGGTTCCAAAACATATTGGTTCTGGACTCCATCTAGGTGTTGGCATTATCACCACATTATGCTCTCCTCAAGATTATGTATTTCCCTGGATGGACGTTAGAAGGCACATGATTCTTCCCCTTGAGTCTTACTATTGGCTTTTTATTCTTCCTTTTTACTCCTCTATAGGAGTTGTTTTCTTCCTTCTTGGGGCACTTTCTCAAACTTTACATTCTCTGAGGCCTTTGTCGTGGCAGGGATTTTCAATGAGTTCATATAGGCTTTATGCTGCCTCTGGACTCTCCTGATCATAAAGGCTTCCATTTCTTTGACTGGCCTCCTATCCTTTCCTACTACATACCATTTTCGCCCAAGCCGGGTAGGATCCTTTTTTGTGACTAGGGGAACTGGGTTCATTGTTCTCCCCTTCACTCTGACATCACTACCATTATAACTTGGTTAGGAAGGCCTTACATCTATCCATTTCAGTGTTTTGGCTTCTTTATCCTCCACTTCCTCTGTGGCTTCATAGTTTCTGAATACCTCGGACAAACCCTTTGGTTGAGAGTCTCCTCTTAACCTTTGGAAGACATTTCTGGAGATTTCTTTTTCAGCTGCCTGCATGATACCCTTGCGGGCCTACTGCTTTTCTTTCTCTCTCTTTTTGATCAACTCTTGATCAATGATAGCTGCTAATACTAGCACTTCTAGCTCACACTCACATTGACACTTGCTACACAACACCACCCTTTTAACTATGGCTGCTTTGGGTCTTTCGGGCAACCTGATAGCTCATTCTATAGGTCTGTCAACTTGCCTCATTTCTGCTTTTACTTCCCACATGGATCTTTCTTATTTTTGTTTTTTTATTTATTTATTTTTTTGGCCGTCCTACCTTGTGCTTATGTTGTCTTTTCTTTTTTCTTTTTTTTTCGTTGCAACCGTGGTATTTTTCAAGTTCTTTAAGAGCAATACCATCACCATTCTTGCGAAGGAAGGTACTCACAAGATAGGGGAACAAGGTTGAAGCTTTGTGCATCGTTGACTGGCCCTAAGGCACTTGTTCTTCCTGCGAAAGACAACTTGATGCATGACAAGTCGTGGTCTTCTAAAGTATCTTGGGAGGTAATAGATTTTGGTCGACCAAATACGAAGAAGAAGGCATGTACGTCAAGGATTCTTATCTTGAATCCTTTGCACCGTGTTAGATTTTGGTGACTTCGTTTGAGCTTCTTAGTGATCGCTTCCATAGCGGAGCTATGACTTGGAATAGCACCTGAAGGAAATATTTTTTAAACAAGTTCATTTGAGCAACATCTATGCATGCAATTAACAATTAAAAGGCGGAATCATGCTTGTATGCACTCAAAAACAAAACTTTACCTATGAAATTCAACGCCCAGTAGTTATGGTGAACCAAGACTCAACTCAAGAACAAAGTGAGTTGAGAAATATTATACCTTTGTTGCTTCCTCTTTGCATAACCAAAGGCTAATCACCCAAGAGATCAGACCTTCGTTCCATACGTCTTAGCTCCACGGATTTCTTGGATGAGGATAGTAGAATGGATTTTACAAGTTCCCAAAATAGAGAACCTCTAAGTCTCCATACCAAGGAGAGCATTGATGAAGAGATGAATGGCCTAGAGGAAGTAAGATTGCTAGCTATGTTCCTCTAGGGTGGCCAGCCTCTTGGAGAGAAAATGGAGCTTGTGTTCTCATCTTTTTTCCAAAAGAAACCCTAAGGATGAAATGATTATAAAGTTGCCTTTATACCACTTCACAATGGAGGGGCAAACTTGTAATTATGGCAAGTTCACTACCCTTCTCTATATGGTCGTCCATTGTGGGATTATTGGGCTTTGAGGCCCAAAACTAACCCAAGGTCTATAACAAACTTATTCGTTTGTTTAATTAACATATTAATTAATCCTAGCCATAAATAATTAAACCATTTAATTATTCTTACTCATCTCCGTTGTCTCTTCAATCTCTACCTTACATGGTGTACGATCCATTAGGTTCCTTTTAGTGAGGCAGTGGGCGATTAGAACTTTTCAAATCAATTGTGAATTGAAACATACTTTCAATTCTCCCTTTAGTGATTATACACCTTTAGGGATTCCACAAACCATGAGTGACACCTAGCAGTATGTCATGGCTACCCAAGCTAATCAGAAGAGGTGGAGAACCTATTCAGTTTAGCATTACAATGCAATACGGTCTTTTTCTAATACAATACTCTTGACCGCATTGTTTGGTTTGATAGTTTATTCATGTCTACTATCCTATGTGATTCTCTTACTTATATGATTACCTTACATGTGATTTGGAACAACTTGCTAAATCTCATTCGTACTCTGGAGAAAGATTCTTAATCATATCCTCGAGTATTCTCCCTCAAATGGTTTGAAGGTTAGATATCCCTTGTTGCACATTCACTTGCCTCCACGGCTAAATGGCTTAAGCCCAACTATGCAGTGGACACCCTTTGACAAAGTGACTTTGATATAGTCCAAGATCAAGGACCTAACCACAAGACAACTATGATGCCTTAGGTCAAAGGACTACGTTGCATTATCCCAACCATGAGTTCTCATGTGACATGAGTACGAGAACTCCTTGTTCATCGCGTTCAATTGACTCATTCTCCATTGAGCACCTACAATCTTGTCTTGGTGTTAGTCACACCAATGACTTGAGACCAGTCACTCTTCCTAAGAGAAGACATAGCACGTACAGATCTTAACGGACTGTCAATGCCAAATTGGCAATCCTATGATCAAGAACGTTTAGTGTATGTATATGAAAGAGAATGGTCTCTTGAATCTAACTTCTTCAGATCATATTCTTCCAATTACATATTCCTTGGACTTATCATTTAAGCATATAACATTTACATGAGACGGCTTAAAACAATAATATTTTCCCTTTATATTAAATCATATGATTGGCTTTATGGCATATTTCCAACAGACCCTTAATCGGTATTGCATCATGAATTTTCTTTTCTTTGTTTAAGTGCTTTTTAAAACTAAATTGAAATTGTTTACATAGCAACCCATCAGTACCATTTTAAAGTTTAAAGTTTATAGCTGAAATCCAATTACACGCTTCCGAAAAAGTAGGGATAGCAATTCAACCCATTAAATCTAATAACTATGGGTAACCATTCAAATGGGATGGATTTGGGATTTGAATTCGGATATTTTTCGAATATGGAGAAAAACCATGAATATTATTTGGTGACGCTTTTCGATATGGTTATAAGGGTTCCTGATCAATAACCGTCCCCGAAGAATATATAATGTGATATACTATAGGATAAACTAGTTTCTCATCCCTTAGTTCTCTTTCTCATTAATTGAAACCTTATTCCTTTGTCATTTTTTTATCAAGGTTTGTTGACTTTTCATCCTGTCATTTTTTGAATGTTAAATTATTTATAATGTTGTATGCTTAATTTATTGAACAATATAAAAGACAAAGAGAGGGCATGCAGCAACAGTAGAGAGAAAGAGAGATGTGTAATTGTGAGGTATGTGTTAGACCCCCCATATTGTGCCATTATTTATAGTAGTAAGGAAGCTAAATTCCTTATTCCAATAGGATTGCAACTCTAGTGTAAGAGACATGGTAGAATGTCATAAGGATATCATAGATATAATAGGAGTTACACAATCACATTCTCAATCTAATATGACTGCAACACTCCTCTTGAGTGTGTAAATACTTAAACAAAACATCGCATCAGATCTTTAGCGGATGAAGTAGATTAGTGAGTGAAGTTGTCGGCACAACTGGTGAATGTTATCGATGAAAATTTCCTCCATCTCTTGCTCTGATGAAAATGCACTTGCAAAACAATCAACACCTTTCATCACAAACCTAAGCCTTACACGTTTACGAGGTCTAGAAGGGGGGGTTAGGCCAATGGATCTTTGATGCCTAAGTTAGTTTCCCTGAAAAGAGTGTGTGTTTAGGCCTTTTAGAGGTAGCAAAAGCTTACTGAAATTTGATGCATTGGATATATATCTTGAGATAATGGTGTAAATATCCCTAATTGATTTAAATAGGGATTACTTACTTGAATGAAGTCACTCTTCAACTGGGAACGTACTCAAGATATGATTTCTATAATGAATCCTTATTTTAATGCTTTGACTTTTCCTTGGTGAGGGAAAATGAGCTGTGGGTAGCCATATTTAGCTGCATGGACCTTCAGGTTGCGTTTGTTACGCTGGACGGGATAGAACAGAGTGGGACGAGGCTTTCCGTCCCACGTTTGGTACACCTAAAACGAGTGGAACGCGCTGTTCCATGGGACAAGTTTTGGATGATTTTTCGTTCCACCTCCCCACCCTGGAACGGCTTGTTCCACGTTCATGGGACACAAATTTATAAATTTTGAGACAACAAGGCCCCTTTTTTTTTCAAAATTTACATCATCAAAAACCCTAAAAACTATTTTCTCTTCTTCTCAGCCGCTGTGAACCTTCCTCCTCATCCTCCCCTTCGCAATTCTTCTATGTAGCAGCTCTACGAACCTTCCTCCTCATCCTCTTCTGTGTAGCATCTTCAGATCTGCATCTCCATTCCAAGTTCGATTTCATTTGATTTGCTTGTTTTGATTTCATTAACACCCAGTTAATATGCAAAACATTTGTAATTTCCACTACCTGTTTTGTTCTGCTTTGGTTCTTGCATATTATTCAAAAGATTTGTAATTTCCACTACCTGTTGCTCGACTTTATCATTCCATGTCCTTCATACCTGCACGCCCTTTCAAGAACCTTTCTTGCTGTGTTTTTTAATTCCTGACCTTGACCAGTTGTTGTGCGACTTGGCCGGTAATAATCATCTCTGGATTAATTTGGTTGATGGAATGTTGGGGGATAATTTCTTTGATGAACTATCAGGGGATAACTTCTCCAATGGATTGCCGGAGCACTGAGGAGGACCATCGTTTGATGATGAATGTTTTTGTTTATTAGTGACTTTGTTAATGCACTCTTTTACACAAATTCTTTGGGTTTCTTGTTTTGGAAAGCATTTTCATAATCAATATATCTAGTTGACTGAGAATTGTACAATTGTTGTACTCCAGGAAATTTGTGTTTTCGACTTGTAAACCACGGTTCATTTGACCTAATGTATGTAATAATGGGAAGAAAAAAAAAAGGTACCGTCAAATAAAAATGTAATTTGTAATCTAATTTGTAGTGATATTTCTTTTTCAAAAATAAGTTATGTATGCATTAGTTTCTGTAAAAATATGTTCTCGGTTCCTGTTACGTTTGCTGAGTTATGTATGCATTAGTTTTCATTTTCTTGTTCTTCTATTCTTTTTAAATTTGATGACGTATTAGTTTATGTTCGATTTTGATAGAATGTTGGTTGTTGGAAAGTGAAAACAAGAAAGCTAATTACGCTTGAAGTAGAAATAGCCTCGCAAAGATACTTTAAATATTTTCTTTCTGTTTCTGTTTGTTTGATTACTTGACGTGTTTTCGGATCGGTTGGAGTTCTAGATAATGTATGGGAGAGTTTGATCTGCAGATCTTACTTTGATACGAGCATATAGATTGTAAGAAGTTCTAGATAATAGTCTTCAAATTTGAACAACTTTAAAAAAAAAAAGAAAAAAAAGGGGGGGTAAGTCTTGTCCCGTTCCGTCCATGCACTACCAAACGCATAATGGAATAATTGTCTTGTTCCGTCCTGCGCGTACCATCCCGTCCCGTCCACATACCAAACGATACCTCAGGGTTGTTGAGCCGCACGTGGGAGTATTTGAGGAGCCTACCCATTTAATGACGGCAATCTTGCCTTTCTTGAACAAAAGTCCACGTGTCGCCTCTAGAATTTTTGAGATTATTTTAGGCTCCACAAGTGCTAGTCTCAGATTAACAAAAGTATGCATTGGTAGTAAGACTCACAAAATCTTGCTATGGTAAAACCTAAAGTAAGTGCAAAACGCATGGGCTAAGGAGAAAAGTGAGAAGTATGCATAATGTCAAGAACAAACATCATATAAGACGAAAGTAGTAAACCTCAAAAGAGTGTGATTAGCTCAGGGTGTGTGCCTCATCAAAATCTCATTAAGGTAGCAAAAACCCAATGTGAAAAATGCTCCTAATCGTAGGGAAAAATAGTATATTAAGATCAAGTGAGTATGATTCTAGATACTACACCTGAGTTTGGCATGACTTCTAAATAAGAGAACGGACAAGCTATTCAAGTTAGAAAGTTTACGCATATCGATTCCTTGGATGAGCTTCTAAAAAGTAGACTTGGGCAATGACTTTGTGAAGAGATTGGCCAGGTTGTCTTGGGAATGGATTTGCTTGACTTCAATGTTCTGATGATGTTGTTGCTGGTAAGAATAAAAGCACTTTGGCATAATGTGCGTAGTGTTGTCTGCCTTAATGTATCCCTTCTTCAATTGATCGATATATGTAGTGTTATCTTGAAAGATCGTTGTAGGAACGTCAATGACGGTAGAAAGACCGCTAGTACTTCGAATATGTTCCATGGCTGCTCTTAGCTAAAAGCATTCACTTGAGGCTTCATGCAAGGTAAGAATCTCAACATGGTTTGAAAAAGTTGCAACTAACGATTTCTTGGTAGACCTCCCGGCTAGAGGTGACTCCCGGCTAACGATTTCTTGGTAGACCTCCCGGCATGAGGTGACTCCCGACTAGAGGTGACGGCCGAGAGTGGGCCTAGCTTTCACGTGATTGTTCACCTAATGCACCACATGCTCAGTTGGATCCAAGATAGGTGCCAGCCTGTCGTACAGACCATAATAGGTGGTTCCGACTTGTAGGTGACTGATGATGTACACATAGCTTTCACGTGATCGGAGCACTGAGCGTATTTAT
>JAOTRO020189408.1:0-10678 GCA_028566515.2 Pyracantha coccinea | reverse complement strand
CAAGATAGAAAGCCAGGCACAGACTTCCATGGAGGTTGGGAGTTGACAAATTTGATTGAACTCGATCAATGATTAGTGTATTATACGTAACAGGGACATGCAAATGCCAAATGCAGAGGCGCACAACACTAACAGAGCGCAGTAACGTACACCAGTGACCAGTGTGTCAGCTTGCTCCTTTCTTTACAGAAATTTTTTATTGTGACGGGAACACGGATGATACATCATATATTTTTATTGAATTGGTGGAAGATTTTATTTTTTAAGTTATTAACTTTTTAACACACATATCCCACCATTTGTATAGTAACACATGATGTATCATCCTGTATACCGATCACACTGAAAAATCTCTCATTTATTTGGTTTTCGAGACCATGTGCTTTGTGTAACGTGAGCCAGGCGGTGTTCCTTGAAGCACAGCACTTCCGATATTGGGCTACACTTTGTGTTTTAAATTTTTTTGATACGGTCAATATATTTATGAAAATATTCAAAAAATTAGAAAAAAAGTAGGGAAATGGAATAAAGTCTATCGGATAAACTTTAAGTTTAAGGTAAAATTGATAGATATGGTTAATATTTTTGACAAATCTGTAAATTATCGAAGAAACTCTTATATTTCGATCAAACCAATGTTTGACATAAAATTTCATTGTTTCTATAGAAAGTAACTGATGTCGATATCGATATTTAATATATCTGTAGATATTTTTACAAATTTACGTATTGATATTTCTACTGCCTTCAGTATTTTAGACACTAGCTACAATTTCAGTGTCCTGCCACGACACGGGGGGAACCATTTAGAAAGCCACGAGTGAAATTGTGATTGGTCCAGCTGGGTTCTGATCTCTGGCAGCCAATGGATTATTGTCTGGCGTCTGGAATGCGCACATGAAGCTACGGAGAACAGCGCAGAATATCTGGTGAACGAGTCTCGTGGATAGGGACACGCTCCCACCTTGCTCACGTGTTCCAAAATAATGCAGCTTCTTATTAGTCCCTCTCTGGCATTTTTTTTTAAATAAACAAACAACTTAGAGGGAAGCCCCTAAACCCTAATACAACTAGAGCCAATTAGATCAAATAAGCTTGACTCTGCATAGACATGCCTCCAAGAAATTGCCTCAAAATTTGGAGTCAGCAACTGAATATCTTTGATAATGGTTTTAAGCCTCGAGTGAGTCGCACATCGTCTCGAAATCAACTCAACGCAGCAGGCTCCGCTATAAAAATTGCCTCCATCATCGTCCATTTGCTTCATAATATCTATGGCTTTAAATTCTCTCTCCTTCCAATCTCTTCTCTTTCATTTCCCATTTTGCTGGCATGGTGGTGTTGCGATGGTTGGGACCCGGATGGGGTGTTGAGAGTTGGTGCAGCACTGCAGAGGAGCTGGGGCTTCCAAACTTGCCCCACCATTGTTCCTTAAATACACTTTTCTCAAATGACATAGAAATGCCAAGTTGTACTCTTTTTCTCAAATCACATGGAAATGCCAAGTTCTACACGCTCTAGCAAAGCCATGAACGGTCGCCGGCATAAAACTAAATCAGCCTACAAGGAGGACTATCTATTCCTAGCAGCGGGGTTCAAACTTGTTATCGATGTCATGTGATATCACATGAGCGGAGTAGGGTAATAGGAATAATGGTGGGCGAGAAAAGAGTGTTTGTCTTCTTTCAACTTTTTATGTTAGGTGAAAAAATAAAATGGGTGGAGAAATAAGACAATGAGATGGGCTTAGCAGCATTCATAATGAAACACCTGCCATGTAAGCTATGAAGCATGGATACGGATAAGGCGATACAATACGACACGACACGGCGATACGGAAAATCTCTAAAAATTAAGATACAATACGCTATGGATACGGCAAATAAAAAAAAAATATATATATAGCAACAAAACTATACATTTTAAAACATAATTCATCATTCAAATTCAAGTACATTTGAGTTGTTAGAGAAAAAAAGTTTGAAATCCAATCCTCTTTATACAATAGAAGAAGTTTGAGAGTCGTACTCATGGTTTTAATTTTAGGGAACTCTTTGTATTCAGCAACTTTTAATTATAGATGTCTCCTATTAATTTTTCCCTCCTCATTACCTTTTTTTAAAGTGTATATGTATTCTAAAAGTCGGATATGTGTATCCTAAATGTAGGATACGCGTATCCATCATGTCAAATTCGTGTCCATCAACCAAGATACGTGTCGGACGAGTATCTGAGAGTATCCGTCAAGTATCGTATCTGATCAAGTATCGGATAAGGGATACGGGACCAAACTGAAGTATCCGTGCATCATAGCATGTAAGCTATGCAATGGGGTTTGAAGTTTGATCATTTTACTTCATATGCCATCAATCCAAACAACAACCTCTCATGCTGGTGAATCGCACGATGGTGGCGAGGGGATGCTGAAATGCCTCTGTAAGTTTTTCCGGGCTCCGCAAGAGTGGTTGCCGTTGTGAAACCACCAGCTAGTCACCTTTTTAGAAGAACAAAAAAATCAATCCAAATTGCAACCTCTCACTCTTCTTCAATTCCTTATAGATTTTAACAATTTTCTCTTCAATCAGTATGCTTTTCATCAATTTGTTCATAGGTTTTAATAGTCTTCAAAATCAGCAAAAGTATTGTGTTTAGTTTGATTTTTTTCTTCTCAAACCTACAAGATTTCATATTTCTTTTCATTTCTGTTGGTGTTTGGCGGTGCCCTAGTAATGGATTCTTTTTGTATTGTAAGAAGACTTGCCGGCAATATACTCCACCAGAAGACTGACCCGGGCTACAGGTCTTAGAACCATCTAATTGTTCAAACATCGTCACAAATCATTTTCATCTTACAAATATTCCAAAGTTTATCATCCCGCTTCTAAATTTTTCAAGGCGCCACAAACTCTAAGTTTGGTGGTGTTTCATGTGTTTTGTGCATGCATGAAGATGTTGGGAGTATGTAGAATACATGAATTTTCATACTTTTTCGAAATTTGAACAATTTTAGGTTACAATATTCATTAAAAAAATTTATATATACAATAACCAATAGACATATTACTTGAAAAAAAAAAAAAAAGTTTGAGCGAACAAAAATATTTGAGGTGTTGTGACATATGTTCTAATACATATTGTGATTGTGTAAATCCTAAGTAGAGATAGATTAGGAATCCTTTGGGATCTAGAAGGTCTTTCCTGATAGACTTTGTATTACTTAGAGAGCAAGTTTCTTTCCTCCTTATTACTATAAATAAAGGCATAAGGACTGGAGAATTAACACACAATTCCTCAAGTCTATTCTCCACTCTCTTTCTCTCCATGGCGCACCCCTTAGTTAAATATAGGCCATAGCAATATTAATGTGTTGTGGCTTATTTTATCTGACAAGGGAAAGAGAGAGGTGTGGTAGTAGAGTAGAGAGAGATGTGTTTGTAGGGTTGTGTAAGGAAGGGATGAATCCTTCTCCTCGAAGGAATACAAGTCATAATAGGGAAGAATAACTAGTATCAAATGTAATCTAGGATTTACACAATCACACTTTAATACAATGTTTATAACATAATGATTAATTTACAATTTGCAAAAACGCATTGTTGTAATTTATAATTGTTGTTTGTTTGGTGTGTGGGAGTGCGGCTTGGAGTGAGCCAGGCCCTAATAATCACTGATGCATTTGATGCTATTTTTAGTTTTCAATTTAAAAATGTCACTGTTAATTAAAAAATGTGACTATTGATCAAAAAAGAGTGTTGTTCAGTGGTAGAGCAAATATAGGGGCATTGGCTACTGCTAACCTCAATAATTTGTATAATGGGTAATGCTAGGGAGACCAAAACTTTAAACCAAAACAAACCAAATAATGTGTCACCAATAGGAAATAAGTATGTGAATTAACACTTAAGTAATAATCCAATCATCAACAACTATATCATTGGTTTGAAAATTTGGTTTGAAAATTTTGGCCTTCCTAGCTTTATCCTTATAAAATTCTACCTTTGAAATTTCATTTGACCCTACAAATGAAATTAGGAGACCTTTAATCATGTTTTTTTACGAATGCTACTAAATCCACCTTAATGTCTTATCTCTTCACGCACCACAAAAAGTTAAAAATTAAAATCTTATTTTTCCACCCATTATTATTTAAAACAATAACCTCTAATATATATTTAAATTTTTATTTGTTGTGGCCTGACAGGGAGACGGGGCTTGCGGCATAGAGAAAATATAGAGAGATATATGTGTTTATAGGGTTGTGTAGAGGATGTGTTATTCCCCCTACGCAATGCCTTTATTTATAGTAATAAGGGAGAGAAGAAATCCTTCTCCTCCAAGAAATACAAATCCTAATAGGAAAGAATAACTAGAATCAAATCTAATCTAGGATTTACACAATCACACTTAAATAAGAAGTTTATAACAGCCCCTTGACTGTGTAAATACTTAAGTAGATTCGGCACCATGTAGAGTTGAGGAAGTCGACCCGTTGGCATTAATTCTGGGAACATTCTAGTCTCAAAGTGAAGTAGAAACTTTCATATGAAACTAAGTCTTACAAAACCCCAATGGCTAAGGTAAAACCCAAGTTGGGACAAAATCCACAGGCTAAGGAAAAATGAGTGAGAAATGCAAAGTCAAATGAAATGTCTATAGGACGTCATCAGGGATATGATCAACCCAAGGCGGGTGCCTCGTCAAAACCTCGTTAGGTAGCAAAAACTCAATGGGAAAAATGCTCCAAATTGTAGGAAAAAATAGTATATTAAGATCAAGCAAGTATACTTCAAGAAACTCCCCCTTAGTTCGACACAATTCCAAAGAGAACTAACAATGTTACAACTCAGAAAGTTTACGCTACCTATTCCTTGAACAAGCTTCTGAAACGTCATCTTCGGTAGTGATTTGGTGAAGAGGTCGGCCAGATTGTCTTGTGAACGGATTTTGTATTACTTCAATCTTCTAATGCTCTTGATGTTGATGTGAGAAAAAGAACTTCGGCGTAATGTGCTTGGTGTTCTCTTCTTGGATGCAACCTTTCTTAAGTTGTTTAATGCATGCTAGGTTGTCTTCATAGATTGCCGTCGGGAAGTTAACAATGAGGTAAAGAGAATATGACCCACAACTGCTCTCAACCAAAAGCATTCCTAAGTTGCTTCGTGTAAGCCAAGAATTTCAGCATGGTTATATGAAGAGACAATTAAGGTCTGTTTAGTTGACATCCAAGAGATTGCGGTGCTTCCAATGATAAACACATAACCAGTTTGAGAATGCACCTTGTGCGGATGAGATAAGTATCCTGCGTCGGCATAACTAATAAGGTGAGAATCAACTCGAGATAAGGGGGTGCGGCATCACTCAAGGATCCGTAGGAATACAACAAGCTCAAATTCGTAGTACCCTTAAGGTAATAGAAGATGTCTTTAACACCAATCAATTGTCTACATGTTGGTGTATTACTATATCTTGCCAAAAGATTAACAGCAAAGGAGATGTTGGGTCTAGTGCATTGAGCCAAGTACAATAAAGAGCCTATCGCACTTAAATAAGGAAGTTCAAGCTCCAAAATCTCTTCATCATCTTCTTTTAGATGGAAGGGATCTCATTTTACATCTAGCGATCGAACAAGTATAGGAGTACTCGAAGGCTTCGCTTTATCCTTGTTAAGGCGGCGCAACACCTTATGGGTGTAGTTTGATTGATGTACTAGGATTCCATCCAAACAATGCTATATCTCAAGATCGAGACAGTATCAAGTCTTTCCTAAATCTTTCATCTCAAATTTCAACTTAAGCTGCGTGGCATTTCTCTCGAGCTCTTCATGAGTTCTGATGAGGTTCATGTCGTCGACATAAACTACAACAATTGCAAAATTGGAATGTGACTTCTTAATGAACACACAAGGGCATAGTTTGTTGTTTACATATCCCTGACTAGTCAAATACTCACTAAAACGGTTATACCACATTCTTCCAGATTGTTGCAACACCTCAGCCGAATTAAGAGCATGTTCCATGGTTTGGAAATATTTGATCTTGTCAATGTAAGTCATTCGGGGAACTTTCGTATAAATTTTTGTATCAAGAACCCCATAGAGATACGCAATTACTACGTCCATCAGCTGTATACTCAGGTTTTCGGAAACTACCAAACTGATAAGGTAGAGAAAAGTAATCACATTCATAATGGGTGAATAAGTTTTGTCATAATCAATCCCGGGACATGGTGATAAGCCTTGCGCAACAAGACGAGCTTTGTAACGCATAATTTCGTTCTTCTCATTACGCTTCCGAACGAAAACCCATTTGTAGCCAACGGTCTTCACATGTGGATGAGTCGGAGCTACAGATCTAAACACCTTACATTTCGCAAGTGAATCGAGTTCAACTTGGATTGCTTATTTCTACTTTGACCAATCAACTCTATGTTGACATTCATCAACGGAATGGGGTTCAATGTCATCGCTCAACATGATCTCAGTAGCTACTGCATATGATAATTCATCATCGATGATCATCTCATTTCTACACCAAACATCATCCAAGCTAGCATAATGAACCAAAATCTGATGATTCTCAGGAGTTGGATTTGTCTTTTCAAGGACGCTTCTGCAATCTACAAATTGCTCATGAGTTGGATAGAATGAGTAGGCGACAGTCAGATTCATGGTAGGCTCATGAGGAGCTTATGTCGTGGGTTTCCCCTTCCAGGGGTATGCCATGCTTTTGTGTATGGGCAGATGATTAGCTAGCTGCTATTGTATGTGGATCGGCCAAAGTGGCATCCCGGGCCCCCAAGAGGGAAGTCCGTCTTACATTGGGTACATCCATCTTTGTAGGCACATTCGCAGCTGGAATATGTGATCTTGTCACTCGCACCAGATTGGTGAAAGCATCTGGCATGCTCTATGCTATGCGTTGAAAATCTAATATGCGCTGCACTTTAGTTTCAGACTGAGAGGTGCGGGGGTCTAAATGAGACAAAGTGGGAGTCGTCCACTATAATTCGCATCATTCTTCAAGACCATTGACATTCTTATCTCCCCTAACGACGGGAAGATTGTCTCATAGAAGTGACAATTCATGAAACAAGTGGTAAGCAGATTGCTTGTCAAAGGTTCTTAAGTAATGAATGGTTGAAGGAGAATCATATCCGACATAGATTCCCATCCTTCACTGAGGCCCTATTTTTGTTCGTAAGGGCGGTGAAATCGGCACATAGACCGCATGACTAAAAATGCACAGATGCGATATGTCGGGTTCGTATCCGATAACCAAATGAGGGGCACTATATGGTTGTGTCATAACAAGCCTAGGCAGACCAACATGGCTAAGTGCAATATTGCATAACCCCAAGCAGTGATCGGGAGCTTGGTATGTATGACCAACGATCGAGCAATCATTTGTAAGCACCAATGTATTAAAAGGTGGAGACGTAGGCGAGGCGTTCCATGGATAGCCTCACCTAGGCGTGAAGCGTGAGGTGTGAGGCGAAGCCTCACGGGACTTAAGATTTTTAGTGTATATTAGTTATAATTATATATATTATAATATTTTGGTGGAATACTTAGAGTCTTAAAAGGAAAAATACAAGAATAATATAACATTTTAAGGAAAAGAAATATATAAAACGTTACAAAAAAAAAAATAAACACAAAAAAATACTTAGGGCCTGTTTTGGTATCATATTTGAAAATTTTAGTCATTTCATAAAACATTTCTTGAAAACAGTTTTCTTTAAGACTCAAAAACTTGATTAGTTTACAATTTAAATTTTTAAAATTTTACAACTTAAGCTAGACAAAGAGATCTAAAAAAATGGGGTCGCAGGAGATGGAGAAAGAGGAGAGGAGAGATGAGGAAAGAAAGTAAGAGATGATTGAAGGAAAGAGAAAAAAAAAGAGAGGATCAGACTAGATAGAGAGGAAGAGGAGTGAGAGAAAGAACCGAGAGAATGAAGAGAACGGATTAGATGAGAGACGAAAAAGGGTAAAAAAAAAAGAGGAGAGAGAAAAAAGAAAAGAGAGAGATAGATTTGGAGTGAGATGGGAGGAAAGAGAGAAAAGAAAGGAGTGAGTTTAAGTTTTAAAACTCCAAAAACTCACTTTTTATGTTTTTAGAGAATAGACTATTTTTGAGTTAGTCTTGAGTTTAGTTTTTGAAAATAGTCCTACCAAACAAGTTTTTAAAGCCTAAAAGTTGAAAATTGTTTTTGAGTTTAAAAAGTTGGACTCAATAGAGCACCAAACAAGCCCTAAACTTCTTGTTGGCCAACCACTTGTTAAGGAAAAAATAATACAAAGTTCTAAGATGTTTTTATGGAATTGTGTCTCTTAAAATTTATAAATTAATATTCAAAATAAAGTCTAATAGAAAATTTATATTGAAAGAATATCCTGAGAAAGATGCTAGACGGTTAGGAAATATTCTAGACAGCTATAAGAATAAACTGGACAACTAATAGTCAATAAGTTAGTTTAGAGAGAGAGGAAAAAAAGAAAAGAAAAAACAACCCCAAAAATAATAAAAGTAAACAAAAAACTGAAACGGCGTCGTGGCACTCATCTTCTTCGTAATGCGGCGTCTGCAAATTTCAGATCTCAACTCGAAAGTTTTCCAGATTCCGGCAGATTTAAAACAAAAAGACGCCCAATCAAACTCCTTAGGCACGCCCCAGCCTCTTAGACATGCCTCCAGCATGTCTAGGTGAGTTTTCACCTTCTCCCATTAGGTAGAGGTGATTTCACCGTCGCCTGGCCTTCGAAACCGCGTAGGCGCGCCTCGGGGCACCTTTTTGAACACATTGGTAAGCACTTAATGAATGCCTCTGCCAGATCGTTCTGGGTGTGAACATGGGGAACAGGATGTTCAACTTCAACCCCAACCGACATGCAATAGTCATCAGAAGTTTTAGATGTGAATTCTCCAGCATTATCCAATCAAATAGATTTGATCAGATAATCAGGGTGGTGAGCCCTGAGCTTGATAACTTGAGCCAACAATTTGGAGAATGCAGCGTTCCTTGTGGACAACAAGCACACGTGTGACCAACATGTGGAAGCGTCAACCAAAACCATAAAATATCTAAATGGTCCGCAGGGATGGTGAATTGGTCCATAAATGTCCCCCCTGAATCCGTTGTAGAAAAATGGGAGAATTCGAACGAATCTTGTCATAAGAAGCTTAGTAATAAGCTTTCTCATAGAACATGTTTGACATGAAATTCCTTGAATCGAACCTAAACTTCGGGTTAGTGGATGCCCGTGTGATGATTTGAGGATACGGGGCATAGCTATTCGTCTAGGATGTCCCAAACGATCATGCCAAAGTGTAATTTCGTGCGCAGTCCCAGTTGTAGGGCCGGCCACATAGTGGCATTCTATAGGGCGTATGGTCATAATATACAGACCACTCGGGATACACTCCATATTCTCTAGAATACGCTTCTGGCCATATTCATAGGAAGTTATGCACAAAAATTCAAACTCCGTTTTCTACATAGGTTTCAACGTGGTAATTGTTATCTTTAATATCCTTGAAACTTAGCAACGTTCTTCCGGAACGTGGAGAATAAAATGCCTCATCAATGGTCAAGATTGTACCATTAGACAACATTATACGTGTCTTACCATATCCTTCTATCAGGTTGGATGGGCCTGAGAGCGTTGTCAAATGTGCATTCTTAGGTATGAAGTTAGTGAATAGATGCGTTCAAGTAAAACGGTGTGTGTGGTTGCACTATTTGCCAGACAACTATCTTTCTCACTTGTCATACCTAGAATGAAAAATTAATTTGAATCAGTCACATGCATAAAAGTTCTTAAAAATAAATATCAATTCAAAATAATTTGGTTTATTCAAGGATGGTAATTAATTAAAATTTAATATCAAAAAACAAATCACCAACCAATAATCCAAACAAAAAGGAAAATTGTTCAAAAATCAACCAAAAAAACAAGGGAGGGGTTCGGCCATTTAGTGGAATTCGACCCCAATTGTCTTATTTCAACGAAAAAATAAGTCTATGTCTAAGATTCTAATCTTCCATAGGGGTGGTATCCTCTTGAAAATTAGAAACCTCCATCTTTGTAGTCTCTAGTTCATCCACTTGCATGAAATTTGATTCAAACTTCGTACGACGAGAATGATATTTATCTACAACCTTCTTAGAAGCTCGGCAAACACGGGACCAATGGTCCTTTGAACCACAGCGATAACACATATCTGCATCCATCATTTCAGGTGTTCTGCCTTTATTCTTGAACTTCGGGGCCTTGGGAGCAAGGTTTGAGCGCTTCGGGGCTTTGTTTCCTCCCTTGGATGGGCCTTGACTTTGTTAACCTTGGTGGGATGGCTTTTGGCCGCCCCTACAATGCCTCTTTTGGCGTTTTGAGCATTGGTTTATGCTATAATGTGCTTTAGGCACAACAGTCGTCCCAGTAGATTGAGCTTGATCATTCTTCATCAACAGCTGGTTCTGCTTTTCATCAAGAAGTAAAACAGAGATCAAATTCAAGAACTTATGAACTTCTGAGCTCTATATTGTTGCTACATGACAATATTAGAAGCAGAGAAGGTCAAATAGGTTTTTTCAGGAGATCCTCTTCAGTCAAAGTTTCATTGCAAAACTTGAGAAGTGATCGGATTCGACAAACTTCATAATTATATTCATTCACAGA
>JAOTRO020189407.1:0-18425 GCA_028566515.2 Pyracantha coccinea | reverse complement strand
AAGGCTTACAGGATCCTCACCTCTGGGCGATGTGGGATCTTACAATCCACCCCTCTTAGGGACCCGACATCCTCGTCGGCACACTTCTGGCTAGGGGTGAGGATCTTATAAGCCTTATATGTATATTCTCATCTCTACTTAGCACGAGGCTTTTTGGGAGCCCACTGGCTTCGGGTTCCATCGGAACTCCGAAGTTAAGCGAGTTCGCGCAAGAGCAATCCCAGGATGGGTGACCCACTAGGAAGTTCTCGTGTAAGTTCCCAGAAACAAAACTTTGAACCGTGACCGGGGCCCAAAGCGAACAATATAGTGCTATGGCGAAGTCGAGCCAGGGATGTGGTGGGGGCTCGGGTCGGGATGTGACAAAGAGCGTTGTTTTTGTGATGAATTTGTAATTATAACGTTTCTTCTGGCATGTGTGATCTGTCGTTCATGCTCTGGAGGTTTTTCATCTGATTTACTAGGGTAAAATTTGCTTTGAGTACCATGTTTAACATGCACATCTGATATAAGTTTTTTTGTCGTTTCTTAATGAAATTTGATTTTATCTCAAAAAAACTAACTAACCTTTTTGTAGAGAGGATTTATTAAAATAGGCAATCATTATTATAAGATCACATTGTGGGATAATAAATGATGAAGGGAGAAAGGAGAAAATAGCTAATTAACATTCCTTCAAAAAGAAGAAGAATTGGAGACATACATAACATATCAAAAGAGTCACCACTTAGTACTACAGTCTAATAATATTTCTTTTCACTTGTAAGTAAGATGTTTTAGGTTCGATTCTCGCGAAATGGGGATTTGAACCGTAATATTGCTAGTCCAGCTCACCCCTTCCCTTTAGTGTAGATAATATCGCTTGTTCAAATATATATATGCGTGTGTGTAAGCATCAAAAGAGTTCAATAATTGAATGTGGTCCAATATCCTAATATATATAGTGTTGAGTGCTAAGCTTGAAATTCCTCATCTTCTAAATTATTATAATACTCAATAATAATTGTTGAACAATAAAGCGAATATAATATATAAAAAAAATTGAGTCCATACAAATTGGATCAAGCTACAAAACAAAACAAAAAAATGTAATCCAGCCCAAAAAGTAAACACAGGCTTTACATATAGATCAACATCTATAAATAAAAAATAAATAAAAAAACAGAAAGAAAATATGTATTTCTTCCTACAAAAGGACGTGAAAGATTGGATAGTTGGTCAGAGTGGTTAAGAGAAAGTGGCGGAAGACATGGCCTCCATCTCCCCCATGTAAAAACTCTAGAGCCCTCGTAGGATGTCTATAAATGGGCATCAGCTGCAGTAAGAAGTAGACACACAAACAAAGGAAGAGATACTCTGCAGAAAATAAGGAGTTCAACCGTCCGTGCTTTCGAGTCAAGATCCAAAGAAGAACATTCATCACTAGGTATGAAACAAGTTCAGTTAAATTATTTATTTCTCTTTTTTGATATTGTGTTGCAGACAAAAAGGGTAAAAAAAAAAGGCATAATGCCAACAAGCCACCAGAAAAGTTTTTTATGCGAAGAGAGTTTCTTAAATGGTAGCCCAACTACTCTTTTACCAGCAGTGGTTTGTGAGTTAGAAGATAAAGACAAATGATTCCAAAAATTCCAAGGCCCACTCATCAAGAATCTTCTTGGCACATCATGTCTTTATGTAAATGTGTAAGTGTTGAAAGGTCATCTTTACGGGAGCGGTCAAAATTTACTCGTCAAGCATTTTCTCGGCACAGCATGTCACATTCCGGTCCGGACTCCCACCACATTCTGGACTCTACTCTGCCGTAGCACGATATTGTCCGCTTTGGACCCTGGCCACGCCTTCATGGTTTTGTTTCTGGGAACTCAAATGAGAACTTCCCAATGGGTCACCAATAATGGGATTGCTCTCGCGCGAACTCGCTTAACTTCGGAATTCCGATAGAACCCGAAACCAGTGAGCCCCAAAAGGCTTTGGACAGTCAAAATCTGCTAGTCAAGAAATGTTCTAAGTGATGAAGGTTCAACGCTTAAAAGAAAAACGAAGAAATAGAGGATCTGGACTCTCCGGTCTCCACCAACAGCAGCCATGCCGTGATCCCTCTGCCTAGCAAGTCAGTCGCCCACCGCCAAATGCTCTATGCTTCATGCCGATGCCGTCAACCCCATGAATTTCTAAGTGCTCTAGACCAATCGTTGAGGTTTGAAACGAAGATCCACCGCCAAATGCTCTATGCTTCATGCCGCTGCCGTCAACCCCATGAATTTCTTGTGGGTGGTCTAACCCACCCCGTGAAGTTCCAATCAAATCGAAGTGATCCATGCTCGTTGTCCATGCCAAGAAAGAAAGGAGCAGTCGGTGTCACGACAAGCAAAATAAAGAAAGAAAAAGTTTCGTTCGACATCTGCACAAAAGTCATGTCCTTTTCCAAAAAGAAGAAAGTCAAAAGAAGCTTTTAAACATGGCAAACTTTATATTAACATCCAAAGGTCTGTAGACAAATCAAAGCTACAAGAAGATTTATGGGTAGAGCATAACTTTGCACAAGTGTTGATGAGAAAGAATAGCAAGTATGATCAAATTACAATGAGCATGGCTATCATAGGGCCACTCAAGGGGCATTCAAATAGAAAATGCATAATGCCTATTTCTTCTCTGATTAAGTATCAAAGGCAGCACATGGACGAGAGCCCAAAAAGAGTGTCCAATGCATATTGTCAAGACCAGTCACGTGACTCTCCATGTGGAAAAGGAGATGCCGGAAAGTGATAATTAGACACTAATGGATCAAAACTCATTCAAAATACGGCAGACATGAAGAGTACATTACTATAAATTTCAGAGTGCAGTTCCACCTTTGGAGCCATGAATCAACCCTTGTTTTCAACAAACTCAACGCTGCAAAATAGTTTGTCCAACAACCATGTCAAAAACCAAGCCAAACTGGTACTAAAAGCTACTCATGGTAAACGAAAAGTTAAATAAATTTAGTCTACCAAAGCTACCAACATCAAATTGGGTTTATCATCTACTAGTATGCACCTCACGTGGGATGCTAAATGAAGTCTGCACCTCACGTGGGATTCTAAGTCCCACTTTAAGCCTTTTGCGCTAATAAAAGGAAAAGACAAATCAATGTCCTAAATCGCAAACCCTTTAGGTGATATTACCGAAGGTCATATATGGGTTTTAAATAAATCCAATTGGCATCTTATTTTGCCAAGTCTGAATACAAGTCTACAAATCCAAATCAAATTTGATTCATAAGTCAAACTTGTGGAGTTTCAAATGCGCCGAAGGCTGCAGCAAGGGAGGAAAATAAAAGCTCCTCTAAAACGTGGAATGCAACTCACGTGGACCTTATAGGCATGGGCACCGTTGACTAAAGAGGGTGCAAGTAAACATGGAGGCACATCATGTGTGAGGACACTGCCGATGTCGAATCCGTGGAGGACGTAAATCACTTCAAATACCGTGGACACAAGCAATCTCAGAGCACGAAACTCGATGGACTTACCATCTCAAAATGGAGAAATCACACCACGTCCAACAATTGGTGAAACTCACTCCACATTAAATCAATGGATTAAATTCCCGTTGAAACTACAAAAGACGCACATGATTAAAAATTGTGAATGTGGTCTTCTTTTCGGCACATGAAGTCCTATTTGGACCAGAAAGAGTTCAAGCTGTCCCAAGTTCACAGAAAAGGAAAAAGCTTGTTGTCAAACTTCCCAAATTAATTGGGAAACTCACTCACATGGCAACCTAAGGAAAGACGGGCCTAACTTTTTTCCTGCTACTTTGACCAAGTAATTACAAATTCTACAAAGAGTAAAAGAGAAGTCTGCAAAGCACAGTTCCTAGATTTCCAATTAATGGATGCTGCTCACAACAAAGTTCCTAATTTTATAGGGAACGTTGCTTATGTGAGAATGAAGTAAAACAACATTTCTTTATTCACGTGAACTTTATACTTTTTTGGACTGCGTGAATAAAAATAGAGCCAGACAACATAAAGTCACTCCAAATTCAAATAGCACAAAGCCGAAGGAAAATCTCAAATGGCATGAAGCCGTATCAAATCCCAAATGGTCCGAATGAAAATCTCAAATGCCATGAAGCCGTATCACGTCTCAAATGGCACGAAGTTGCGTCCAGCTCCAATAGCTCAAAGTCCTCGCCCGTACAAGCTAAAACTGCACAAGGCATCAAAAGCTCCAAGTGACTCAAAGCCCTCGCCTACAAGAGCATAAACTGCACAACGCATCAAAATGCTCCTTGCCTGCATGAGCTGAAACTGCACAAGGCATCAAACCCCAACAAATATATAAGGAACTACGAGTGACTTGATGCCTCGATGAGGGTACATAGGCAATCTAGGGCTCGACCTAGGTGCAGTCGCTAAATCAAATAAACACCCAAATCTCCAAGTTACAATTTATTCATACTGGAATCAAAGGGTTTTTCCTTTTTAACAAAGAATTGTAATAAATAGACGCATAGTTTAGAATGAGGTTGAACTCAAATTAATAAAACACTCGGAAAAATGAACGAGGATGTAATAGTGTTGAGTGAATTATTTGTTTACATATTATGTACAATTTTTGCTTAACAATAATAAATTAAAAAATAAAAAGTCTAAAATCGCCCAATTGAAAGGAAGACAACCTCTCCAACGGATATTTATAAGTTAAAAGACTGTCAATGTCAGCATTAAAACACAAAGTGGCAGGTGTCTCTTGCGAGCTGCATCTCGGAAACCCAAGGCGTCAGCTCAAATAACTGCACCGATCAAAAGCCAAAAGAAGAAGACGACTAAGAGAAGGAAGGAAACATAAGCAACTAATTTATAACACGGAAATGAGCTCGCGAGCTGAGGAGGAGGAGGAGGAGCATCAGGGAGAACAAGCACGACACCGTTTTTACTACAGCCCCTGCTCTCTGTTTGACCACGCCATCAAGGCTTTCCTCAAGTGCCTAGGACTGCATGACGATCATCATGACTACCACTCCGGCGGATCCGCCGTCACTGATGATCAAAACCACCACCACCTTCACTCTCATCCTCACCCTCACCCGGATTCACACACCGAAAGAGAAATGAAATTCACTGTACACACACTCTCTCTCTCCCCAAATCTTCTTATTACTATTTTCTTATTATTGTAGTTAATTAAATTAATTTAATGCAGGAAGAGGCGGTTATAGTGATGGCTTCTGCAAGGTCGGCAACAAGAGTACCAACAAGCATAGCAAGAGCATGGCCGAAGAATCATAATAAACCACCTTTAAGCTCCGGTAAAGGTGGTCAGATTAATTAACTGTTATTTTTTCACGATCTACTTAATTAGTAGTTAGTTGTCTTGTCCACCTTAATATTATTATAACATATGCATGCATGGACTAGCTGCTGCTTCTTTCTTTCTTCTTCTTCTTTGATTTCTCTGCGCGCTTTTGTATAACAGTAAATAATCAACATCTCTTTCCAATCAAATATATCTGCTACAACTCATCATCATGATCAAGGCCTGGATCTGTTAACATTGTCGATCGAAGTTCTCTTGGAATATCATCCAAAAAATCAAGAAGAGAGCAGAAAATAGCAAAACTGGAAATTTATAAGTTGTATTTGGAGAGATTTTTTCAATGTGACCGGTAGATGGGGTGATACATCACGTGTCACTATACAAATGGTGCGATATGTGTTAAAAAGTTAATAACTTAAAAAAATAAAATTCCCACAACTTCTATAAAAACACGTGGTGTACCACTCGTGTTCCGGTTACAATAAGATTTTTTTCATTGTATTTGATAATTGAGAGAAGATTTATAAGGTTTTTTTTATCAATAATTGAAAGGAATACCTTGTTCGAGTCTGCATTGAATTACAACGATTCAAATTGTCGTAAAAAAACCATGCTTGTAATTTGTAAAAGATGATTTTTGAATGAGGTCCTCCAACAGTGTGATCCCTTTGGTGAATAGGAAAAGGGATCCCTGTTATGGAACATAATATATACTGAATGTAACTATATGAAAGTTATTACTTAATAGAGGTGTAGTTATAAAGGATAATTTTTTGACTCGGTTATTCTTAATGAAATTGTGTAGATACAAAAAAGCTCAGTTGGAGTATGTCAATTCTAAAATGTAGAAGGAAGAAAAGAGACACCTAGTCTCTAATAGTTAGTGCATCTATGTATATAGTTCGCTCTTTAATGCAAAAAGTTTCATGCCAAGAAGGTGTAAACATGTTTGAGAAGCTAGAAACACGTTGGCTTCAACAAGAAGGTGTTTATTTGTTCACTAAACACCATGTTGACGAGTTATTACACCTACAAGCTCAAATAAATGGCATCTACGATAAATAAATCCTTGGCCAATACAACTTCAAAGACAAAATTTATTTTATTTGAAGTAACGTAACATTGCATAGATGATATATGTAGAATTATTGACAAGTATTACTATGTGGAGTCGTGCAAAGTTTCTTAAGAATTATTGACAATTTTTATTCGGAACATTGCATAAGAGTGCTATATGATCAACATGTGGTCACAAAACACTCAATACGAGGACGCTAGTTTTCCCACACCAAGAATAGTGAAGTGATCCCCTTAAGAAGATACTCGTATATACATACATATACACGTACAAAAATGATCTATGAATTGGACTTAGAAGAATTGGCAGTTCGGTTCGTGGTATAGAAGTGGGCTGCCATGAGGAAATAAAAAGTAAATTAAGAAAATGAGCATTCCTAGAGCAAAAACAGGGTCATGGTCATGGAAACCAGCAACTGTTGAGTGGATAATATGGGCGGTCGATGCCTTTGATGAGTTTTGTCTTGCTCTCTTGAAAGCTTTGCTAGCCAGAATCAGAATCGAATCGAATCGAATCTCAAGTTACACTTTCTTTCCCAATATCCAAATCACGAACGTCTGCAGTGAACGAAACCACCTTATTTCTTGAACCAAAAAATCCCTCATTGACGTACGTCCAGGAGAGTGCCATTTCTTGTTGTCTGCATATCATCTAGTACAATGCAACCTCCACATTAACCAAGATATTCTTAGATATCCTGCATTGCACACCTCCTTGCGTGTAGCCGGCGATACGAAACAGAGATAAAGGTTACAAGACAAGTTCTTTCTGAGTAGACAACGTCCTATTGAAAGGGTGTGGTTTTTCACAGCCTTATTAAAGTTTACATTGTCCCACTAGGTCAACGGATCTCCGATGCCCAAGTTAGTTTCTCTGAGAGAGTAAAGTGTGTGGGGCTTTTTTAGGGTTGCAAAAGCTTTGAAAATTTGATAGAATATAGGGTATTTATAGGGATAGGGCGGGCCATATAGTGTTTAATGGAGAGATATTTTCTAAATATTCCCAAGATATTTAATAGGAAGTAATATCTTGAGATAATGGTGTAATTATCCTTAATTTATTTAAATTAGGATTGCTTACTTGATTGGAGTCAATCTTCAATTGGGAATGAATTAAAGATAGGATTTGGGCAATTAATCCTTATCCTTAATTCCTTGCCAATGGCAGGTGAGCTGCTAGCAGTCGTGTTCAATTGCTTAATCATTCAGGGATGTGAGCTACACATGGGAGCATCTAAGAAGCCTGCCCATTTATTGAGGGCAATCTTGTCCTTCTTGGATAAAAGTCCACGTGTCGCCTTTAGAATTTTTGGGATTATTTTAGGCTCCACAAAAGCCCCCACACCTACTGTGTTGTACGTAGGAAAATGATAGTAGGTGTAGGAATCCCAAGCTGCTTAGGCTTGCAGAGTTGTTTCCCAATTTGAACTTGATCTTCTTTCCCGATTCGGAGATAGACTTCTTGTAGGAAAAGGAAAATAATTACCCAATCCCTATTTAATTCTGCCTTAAGCAGGGGATTAAATAAATTTAGAGAGCAATCTTTATTCCACCAAGGAAAAGAGGCCAGAGGAAATTTTTATTCCCCCTCCCCTAGCCTTTTTCTTTTCTTGCCCCTGCAAAGAGTCGTCTCTCGTTGTTGTTCTTCTTCTTCGTGCCGCACCAAGGTAAGAAAAATTTGGATTTTCCTCTTCTTTAATTTTTTGGGAGTCTTGGGACTTGAAAAATTGGCTCGGCAGGGGCTGAGGTGGTGTGAGTGGCGCAGCAAGGATGTCGGTTGAAACGCAAGGGCGTTGGGTTGGGCGAGCCATGAGGCTCTAGCCCCTCTAAATGAGCTTGGCATAGGCCAAGTTTAGTGGAGCAGACTCGGGTCTGCTATAGCAAGCGAGAGGGAGCGAGAGAGGTTGGGCTGAAAGGCCTTCGGCCTTGCTGGGTTGCAGGGGAGAGAGAAAAAAGTACGGGGCACTCGCCTCCCTGTCTGTTGAATTGGGTGGTGGGCATTGGGGTTTGTTTGGAGCGCCTGGTGCATGAAGAAGAAGAAAGGGATGAGGCACAGGCCTCCCTTTTCGCTGGGCCGAGCGGCTTCTCCTTATATACATATACATTTTTTTTTTAAATTCTCTTCTTTCGAGTTACCCTCTAAATACTTTTCCTTTTACTTTTTTTATAAAGACTTTAAGATGTCTTCCTCCGACCACAAAAGTGACGAATATCCTCTTCCTTTGTACCGTCAAGGTGGTTCCTCCGATAAGGTGGGTTACTTCAAGGCTGCACATGCCAAGATCAATTCCAACGAACTGTTTCGGTATTTTGCTTGAGGCGTACAAGCATGCGATTCTGTCAAGGGTTCACGTCAAGCGGGTGAAAGATAATAGTGGCCATAAACCATGCGGCGAGGGTGCCTCTGTTAGGAAGAGAGCTATAAAATTCCATCTGTACTACTTCCTGTTAGGATTTACTTTTCACATGTTGCGTCTTTTCCAAGAGGTGATCTGCTCCATGAAATGCGTGACTATTCAGTTCTCCCCAAATGCAATTCATGCAATGATGGGATTCTCGAACTTGAGCAGGTTCTTTGATCTTAGCTTAACTATAAATGAGTTTTGGTACTTCTTTGAGATCGGCCACAAGGAAGGTGTGAGGCAGCTGAGGTCTCACCATAGGCTGTTCGATGCTTCTAGCAAAAGTGACCATGAGTAAACGAGAGACACCTTAGAGTTAAGTAGAGAGTCGGAGTCTGACTTTTCTCCTGAGCTGCGTGTCCCGACTACCTTTATTAGTGGTAAGTGAATTGCTTCATTCTTGTCATGCTTGAATTTTTGTTGAGCTATTCCATGACTTCAATTTTTTGTTCGTCTTTCTTACTTTGTGTAGATTCGGAGTTTGCCTTAACTCCCAGGACTTTGGCAGATATGAAGAAAATGCACATCGCCTTGGGCATTCCTGCTGAGTACCGTGAGTGGTGTTGGCTGCTCAGCCCTCTTCGTCGAGAGAAATGTGGCCTGCCTCTGAAGGAAGAGATAAATCGAATAAAGGATGAGGCTTTGGCTCGCCCAATCGTTGCTGTAGAGCTTACTGCCAATGATGGTGGAAAGAATAGGTCTTCCTCACCTGCTTGTGAGCCTTCGGCTGAAAAGAAGCCAAGGGCTTCTTTTGCTGTTCGTGGGAGCTCGTTTGCTGCTGAGAAGCTTGTCATTGATTTAACTTCCCCCAAGAGGGCGAAGAAGACCGTTGTGCTTGAGCCTGTGAAACATGTTGCTCCGCAGGCGACTCCATCCATCGCTGAGATACTTGCCCAACAAAAGGGTTCAATGATACCTCTGGTGTTCGGGTTTGTATCGAATCGTCTGTCGAGAGCTAAGTCTGGATCGGCTTCTAAGAGGCTCACCGCTATGAAGAGTGGGAAGGTGGATTTTGCTGCTAAAGTGGAGTTTGGGCCTGTTCCTTATTCTGTCGTGATTGATCATCTGTTGAGAAAGGTAAATTTGCTCGCATGGGAAGTTTTGAGAGATCCACCAAGTCTCAGGCTGGAGAGTTTCTCGAGGTTTATGCGCTGCTGAAGGCTGACCTGCTTGAGGATGTCGATGCATGCGCCAATTTTGTTTTGGGAAAGTTATCATCCGCTCAAACTCCTTTGCAAAACGTCCCGCTTACTCAAGGAGGTCCTCCGTGATTGCTACAATGCATAAGACTTTGATCCTGGTAGCTAAGTCGCGTTGATCAGGATGTTGTCAAGTGTGCCAATGAGGCTGAAGTGGCGTTGGTGGCTCAGCTTTGCTCGGCTGCTGAAAAGATTAAGAAGCTCGAATCTAAACTCGCAGTTTTGAAGGGGTCTCATGTTTCTGCCCCCACTTCCTTGCAATTGGAGATCGCTCAACAGGAGGTTGCCCATTTGAATGCTAGGCTTAGTGTGACTTAGGCGATGTTGGAAGCTATAGAGAAGGAAGTCAGTCGTGTTTCTCTGGTGGTCGAGGACCTTGAGCGTGTCAATTCAGAGCTACGATCTGCTTGCTTTGTTAAGGACGAGGAGCTTATCTTCATGTATGTTGAAGTGGCTTGTCTCAAGGAGTTTGCCAATAAGCTTGAGTCCAAGAAGATGGATCTCCAGGGTGCGATGTCTGCTAGCGAGAACCTGAAAATGAATTGGATAAGCTACAGGGTGCTCACACTAGCTTGTTGAGGAGAATGTGTAACTAAAAAAATGAGAAAACTGGTCATGAAGTAGCGCTTGCTTCTTGTCAGGCCGATTTCTACAAGCTTGGCTATGTAGACCATCTTCAGGGCAGACCGTCGGATTATGAGTTTTCCGAGATAGACTTCGAAACTTTTTCCATTTCTCCAGTTGACCTGCTTGATTTCTCATTTGAGGCTGCTTTTGGTGGACCAGTTGAGGGTCAGGATGTCCAGGTAGGGACGGCTAAGGGAAGCTTTGGCTGATGGAAGCGGTATGGCTACTGAAGGCGTGGCAGTTGAGGAACCAGTGGTTGCGTAGGCTGCCAATGAGTAATCTTTTTGCTTAGACTTAGGAATTTTCTTCTTTTCCTTTTTGTTCTGCTTTGCTTGAACTTTGTTGGGCTTCGAGCCGGTTTATCAATTTGCTAGAAATTTAATAAATTGTTTTCCTTGTTTTGCATCATCATTCTCTTTTCCCATATTTTTTGCAAAGCTTCACCATATGACGGGTGGTTGGGTGAGCTGCTTCAACGAAGCAGTTGATCCCACGTCGTCACTTAGGTTTTAGTTTCGGCTTCGAGGCTTCGGTAGCCTTGCCTGCTTGAGGCGACTTGCAAAACGTTACCGTAGGACGGGCAGACTTGTTGGCTACTTTGATGGAGCAATTGACTCGCGTGGTCATTTTACGCTTCAGTTTTGGCTTTGATGCTCATAGAGCTTTACCTGCAAGAGAATAAATGTGAAATTTTTAACCTATAAGACCAACGGTCGAACACGTACTTCATGTAGAAAGTAGAGGAATTTGCGTGGCCACCATGGTTATTTTCTAGCTTTTGAGTGGCTTCTTAAGCTTTGGCCCTCTCGGGGCATATTGCGAGATTTTTATTTAGAGCCGTTGGCCGGACTCATGCTTTTTCGTAGGAAGCAGACAAGGTCTGCGTAGCTGCTATAGTTGTGACACTCGACTTTAGTGGCTTCTTGAGCTTTAGCCCTCCCAGGGCATGTTGCGAGATTTTTAACTTATAGAGTTGTGGGCTGGACTTATGCTTTTCGTAGAAAGCAGAGGAAGTCTGCATAGCTACCATAGTCATACCCCGACTTTGTTGGCTTCTTGAGCTTTGGCCCTCCCGGGGCATGTTGCGAGATTTTTAACTTATAGAACCATCGGCCGGACTCATGTTTTTCGTAGGAAGCAGAAGAGGTCTGCGTAGTTGCTATAGTCGTACCTCAACTTTGTTCCAGCAAAACTTAAACCGTAAATTGTCGGTCGGAAGCGCTACTTTTAAGTAAGTAGGCGAGTCTGCGTAGTCATTATAGGCATAAGCCTCGGCTTACGGATTGCCTTGGGCTGCCAGTCGTTGGGTCATTGGCCGAGCATCTTACTTACAGAAGCAGATAACCCGTGTAACCACTTTAGGCGTTGTCCCTGGCTCTCGGAGGCGTTTTAGGCGTGAGGTGTAGGTGAAATCGCATCTTAGAGGCCATATCCTTCTGAGTCGCAACTTTGATTCCGCAAGTTGCTTAACTAGTATTGCAACACTTTAAAACCAAGTCACTTCATAAATATTTGCACATTGAGGATGGACCATCTTGTCACACGAATTCTTTCACGGGCAAGGGTCCTGCACTTAGCATCTCTTTCGGTTAGAGACCCAGTATCTCGCGAAATTGAATCCTTCAGTTGGCTAAGTCTATTCCAGGGGAAGGACTATCGTGGCCAATTCTAGGAGTCATCTGGCTCAGGTAGTCGCTGCATTCAGGGGAAACTAAGCAGTCGTACTACTCATCCACGTCTGGATATTCTGGATTAGTTTACCATCTTGTATTGGAGAGCACACGCCATATCTGAACTGGTAGAGGGCGTCTTCTTCTTATCACTAGGGTACACCATGTCCGCAAGGCAGCGAGCGTTTTCTGCCCTATCACAGGGGTACACCACGTCTGCAAGGCAGCGTGTGTCTTCTGCTTGTCACAAGGGAACACCATGTCTGCAAAGCAGAGGGCGTCTTCTGCTTGTCACAGAGGTACGCCATATTTGCAGGGCAGCGGGCGTCTTCTGCTTGTCACAAGGGTGATTAGTTTATCCTCTCTCATTGGAAAGCTTACACCATGTCTGCAGGGCAGCAGGCGCCTTCTACTTGCCATAGAAGTAGAATACCTATGTGGGTGTCGGGGAATTGGTTTACCATCTTGCGCTGGAGAGCTTACGCCATATTTGCAAGGCATTGAGCGTCATTTGCTTGTTGCAGGTTTGATTAGTTTATCATCTCTCGCTGAAGAGCTTACGCCATATCTGCAGGGCAGCGAGCGTCTTCTGCTTGTTGCAGGATTGGTCAGTTTGTTTATGCATTTAGCCCAGGCTTGTGAATAATTCCTTCAATCTTCATTGAAAATAGAGGCTTTTATTAACTTTGCTCATAGGCAGTAATGGCACAACAATTCTTAATTCTCGGCAAGTGAGGTTTTGTTCGTTGAGCTGCTTGATTCTTCGAACTTTTTCGTCTTAAGCAGGGTCCAAGGAATGGTGGGAGGTCACACGTGGTACTTTCTCAAGTTGTAGGCATTCTATTGCTTGTCAATTTCTTTGTAGCTTATAGTGGTGAGGGTGTAGCTGCCTATTTCATCTACTCAGCTGATTTTGTAGACCTTCCCTCATGGGAGCCATTTTTTTGAAGCCTTCATGTTAGGCGATGATGAAGGCTTTTCTGAGGACTAAGTCTCCTTGCTGGAACTGCTGGATTTTTGCCATCATGTTGTAGCTGGAGAGGAGCTGCTACTGATAGGTCACAATGAGGGTGATAACCTTTTTGTGCTCTTCCTCTACCAGGTCTAAGTTGGTGGCCATCTCTTTCTCGTTTTGCTCAAAATTTGGCAGTACAGTGCCGATGCTTGGCACTATGACGTTGGGAGGAATGATCGCCTCAGAACAATACGCCATGGAGAATGGAGTTTCGCTGGTTGCTTGTCTTTTGGTGGTGCGATATGCCCATAAAACACCAGAGAGCTCGTCTGGCCACTTGCCCTTCTTGTTTGAGAGGGTCTTCTTCAGGCAGTTGAGGATGGTCTTGTTTGACGCCTCGGCCTGCCTGTTGCCCTGTAGATACCAAGGCGTGGACATATGCTGCTTGATGCCATACTTTTCGAAGAACTTCACCAAGTCATTCCCCACGAATTGTGAACCATTGTCGGTGCAATGAAGTGTGAGATGCTGAAGCGGCAAATTATGTTCTTCCATATGAAGTGCTTTATGTTCGTCTGGGCAGTTGTAGTCATGGGTTCAACTTCGATCCATTTTGTGAAGCAGTCGGTAGCTACGATCATCACGCCTCTGCCCTTAGTAGCAGGAGGCATTGGTCCTACTAGGTTAATCGCCCACTGCATGAATAGCCAAGGGCTCGTCTGCATGTGGAGTTCGCTGACACGTAGTGCAGGCATGGGCTTGAAGTGCTAGTAGTTGTCGTACCTTTATATATACTCATTAGCGTCTTAATGCATGGTCGGCCAATAATAGCCAGCATTGAGAGCTTTTTACGCTAGGAAGCGTTCTCCGGAGTGGTTTCCACAGACGCCTTCGTGGATTGATCTAAGAATCTTCAAGTCATGGGGAGGCGATAGGCAGGGAAGGTGTGGTCCTAAAAAGGATCTTCGAACCATGCTGTTCCATATATAGTAGCGTGCTGCCTTCATCTAGAGCTTCCTAGACTCTAGTCTGTCTGCAGGGAGTGTTCTATTGACCATGTAGTTAATGATGGGATCTTGCCAACTCAGGGTCGTACTGATCTGTGCCACATTGACTGCTGGTTCCTCATCTACGCATGGTTTTTCCAAGTACTCGACTGGGATAAAATGCCTAAACTGATGGTCTAACACAGAGCCTAGGATTGTTAATGCGTCTGTATGGGCATTTTCTGCTTATGGAACCTGAGTGAATGTGTATGCCTGGAACGTCACTAGCTACTCTCGTACTTTCTCGAGGTATGGGGCCAACTTTGGATGCTTTGTTGCGTACTCTATTGAGGTTTGGTTGGTGATCAGCTGGGAATCAAAATAGATCACGAACTTCTTCATCGCTAGGTCTTTTGCCAATCGGAGACCTACTAGTAGGGCTTCATACTCTGCTTCGTTGTTTGACACCTTGAAGCTTAGAGTGATTGCATGTTCGAGCATCGAGCCGTCTAAGGTAGTAAGAATTAGGCCTGCCCCTGATCTTTGGTATTTGGATGATCCATCGGCGTGCAAAAGCCAAAAATCTCCATCAGGTAGAGCTGGTACAACTATGGTATGCTCAACTGTCTCTAGGGCGCTTTCGGGCTGTATTGCTGCATCATTCAGGCTTGGGGTGAATTCTGCTATGAAGTCCGCCAACATCTGGGCTTTTATCGTTGTGCTGGGTTAGTATGCTAAGCCGTATTGGCCAACTTCCAACACTCACTTTATCACTCGTTGAGAAGCGTCTGGACTATACAAAACTGATCGCAGTGGGTACTAGGTCATGACAATGACCGGATGCCCTTGAAAGTTAGGTCAGAGCTTCCGAGCTGCAACAACTAGTGCCAAAATTAGCTTTTCAACCTTTGGGTATCTGGTTTCCTCATCGAGGAGAGCTTTGGATGTATAGAATATAGGCAATTGAGCCCTCAGCTTTTCTCGTATGAGGGCAAAGCTTACTGCTACTTTTGATACCGCCAGATAGATGTACAAGTTCTCCGCTTTTTTTAGCTTGGATAGTAGTGGAGGTGATGTCAGGTACTGCTTCATGTTCTGAAATACTTTCTCGCACTCATTCTCCCACGTGTCCTCTTGCGCCTTTTTATTGCCTTGAAGAAAGGCTTGCATCCGTCAGTGGATCGCAAAAGGAAACGATTAAGTGCGGCTACTCGTTCGGTATGACTTTGGATCTCTTTCAGAGTTGTGGGTGATTTCATGTCCAGGACAGCTCTGATCTGCCTTGGATGAGCCTCGATTCTTCGTTGGGGTACAAGGTACCCTAAGAATCGGCCTGAGGAGATGCCAAAAGCACTTTTGGCTGGGTTGAGCTTCATTGTATTCTCAGAGAATGGCAAACATTTCTACCAAGTTGCGAATGTGGTCTGATCGCTACTTGCCTTTCACTATTATGTCATAGACGTAGACTTCCATGGTGACTCCGACCTGCTTCTTGAACATCATGTTTACGAGTCGTTGGTAGGTTGCTCATGTGTTCTTGAGGCCAAAAGGCATGACCTTGTGCATGGTAATCTGATTATAGCCTGAGTACACATCCAAGAAGCTGAGCAGTTGGTTCCTCGATGTTAAGTCAACGAGCATGTTGATTCGGGAAACCGAGTAGTTGTCTTTAGGGCATGCCTTGTTGAGGTCGATGTAATCCACGTATACTTTCCATGTGCCCTTTTCTTTTTTTATTAATAGCATGACGTTGGCCATCCATGCTGAGTGTGCCACTTCCTTAATGAATTCGGCCTCTAGTAACTTGTTGATCTCCGCCCCAATAATCGCTACTCGCTCGGGTGCGAAATGTCGCCTTTTTTCTGGATCACTGGTTTGGCAGCGGGATCGACGTGCAGCTTATGACAAGCTATCGTTGGATCAATACCGAGCATGTCAGAGGGTGACCATGCGAAGACGTCACGGTTTTCCCTAAGGAAAGCCGTGAGTTCTTCCTTCTCTGCCGGGCTTAGACGTGAGCCGATTTTAGCCATCTTTTCCAGCTGGTAGAGGTCAAGAATGATGTCTTCGACGTTCTTCATTCTGATTCATCTTTGCAGGCATTGTCGACCTTGACGCCATCTTCTTGACCTGCCTTCTGTACTTCAGCTACTACTACTGGGGAAAAAGACTTCTTCTTTGATTCCTTCGAAACTTGTACAGTGCATCTTCTGGACATGGCCTAGTCGCCTTTGATATCTCTGACTGCTCCTTTCGGGATGCAAAATCAAATTTTCTGATACTTGATCGAGGTCAGAGCTCCAATCTTCACTAGCCAGGGTCGGCCCAATATCCCGTCATGGGGAAATAGGTCGTTGACGATCATGAAGATCTGCGATGAGATAATCGGTAGGCTGGTTGCGTCGAGTGTGATAATGCCTATGGCAGTTAAGGTGAGTTATTTGAATCTGGTCAAGACCTCTGCTTTGCGTTGGATCGTGCTTTCCAGGCCCATCTTCTGGATGACTGACAGTTGTAGGATGTTGACTGAGCTGCCGTTGTCCACCATGATTCTGTCAATAATGGCATGGGCCAGTTCTACAGAGATCACCAGAGCATCATCGTGGGGAAATTCTACTCCCTCAGCATCTTACTCGGTGAAGCCAAAGATTGGTCCAGGTATAGCATCTATGGCTTGACTCTGATTGACTGATCTCGCCTACTGGATCTTCCTCTTCTTGGAGTTATTGGTGGCCCTCAGATGGTCGGATTCGGTAAAGATTATGTTGATTCAGATTGTCTTGGTTTAGAGTTCGACATCGACATCTGCTTCTTGCCTTGGTCGGGCAGCTGGTCTGTCAACATACTGGTCACACTTCCCTTCCTTCATGAGCTGCTCAAGGTACCTTTTCCATATGGTGGAATCATTGGTTGTGTGCCCAAGACCTCAACGGAATACGCATTATTTGGTCTAGTCCATCTTAAAGGTGTCGCCTCTTATGGGTGGGGGCGGCTTAAACCATGGCTTATCCTTGAGGTCGTAGAGGATCTGGTTGATTGGGCCTGAGAACTTAGTGTAAGTCTTGGGCGTTGTGCCTTCCTTTGCTGGGGACGGGTCTCTGCGTCTATCTACTGGCTTACTCTAGTTATTGAGTTATTTATCGCTCGCCTTCTTCTGAGTCTGTTCCGCGTCTTTGAGCTGCTGCTCAGGCGGCTTTCTGGAGCGCTTTTCTTCATCCCAGAAGGAGTACTTTTCTGCCAAAGCATAAGAGTTTTCTAAGGACAAGTTCTCACCTATAAGAATTTCTCCAAAAAGTGAATGATCTGCTGAGAGTCCCTTTCGGAAAGCTGAGCATGTGATGCTGTCATCGTATCCGACAATCTTTGCCTTCTCTGCCTTGAATCTCTTGACATAAGTGCAAAATGACTCATTTGGGTCCTTCTTCTTGTTGAAAAGGTTGTCAGATTTCTTTTTGATCGAGCTGTAGGACGAATATTCCTTAGTGAAAACCAAGGAAAGTTCGCTAAAGTTTCGGATTGAACACGAAAACAGGGTGTGGAACCAGTCTTACGCCTCACCTTGGAGCGTTATGGCAAAGATCTTGCACAAGAGATGGTTGTTGGCGTGGAGGGTCATGGCACTTCGGTAGTGCATCAAGTGCCTATATGGATCTTCATCTCCCCAAGATGAGGTGAAATGTGGTGGGTTGAACCTCCATTGTCCGTTTGCTCAATCTAGTATGTAAATGGTGACCTGCTCAGGTTGGCCACGTCTCTACGGAAGGCATCGTCGGTAGTGTCAATGAGCTGGAATTCGGGCAGCTACTCTACTACGAGCTTTTGAACTTCCTACTGGATTTGCACCTGGTGGGATAGCGGAGCCTCCAGCTGCCCCCGATGTTGACATGCCGGTCCATGTTGCGGTGCACATGGTTCGCATTGTGCTACTCGTCGTTACTCTAGGCTGGGGGTGCCAGTGGAACTTGACTTGTACTGTTCATATGCTCTTCTCTGGGGTGCCATACGGCTACCTACTCCGTTGCCTCGTATGAGGATCTTCTTGTGAGCCTAGCCTCATTTGGATGCTTCTCCCGGAATGTCTTAAGTGCTCGTCGGAGTATGAACCCAACCTCGAATGCACACTAACTCGTGAGCCTAGTCAGAAATGAAAGTCTCTCTGGGCATCTGGAGGGAGAAGATGTTTCCCTGAGGGCCCAAATG
>JAOTRO020189396.1:0-10679 GCA_028566515.2 Pyracantha coccinea | reverse complement strand
GACAAAAAAAATTAAATGTATAAGATTATCGGGGCACAGTCGCAATGGAGCTTCAATACACTTGAAATCGATTCCTCACCCCAGCTCTTTCTCTTTGCCTCTCTTTCCCTCTTCAACGTCCGAATAGTCCCTCAGTTCCCCGCCTCCCTTTTTCTTTTCGACAAAAACATACCCAGTAAATAAAAAAATTAAAAGTTTTTAATTACACTAGGTCACAGCAATCCAATTTTACCGTGAATTCAGCAAATCAAGACCATTGAGTTCCGATCCGCACCAGCTTAGAAATGCCCTTTAAACCTATTGGGTGACAATTTGATATTAAGCATGAAAAGGCCCAACTCAATCACTCGGAGTTGGAGAACAAAAAGACGTTCGAATTACTTCAATTAAACTAAAAACATAATATTGCCTCAAATTTAAACCAAGTTATAAGCTTGGACTGACATTGCCTCAAATTTAAACCAAGTGAAATTTGTGCATCAACGAAAGTCTTTTTTCAATGTTGAAATAGTTCTAAAGTTCGTATTTCCTCCAATAATAACATTAAAAAAATTATACAATACAATTTATAATCTCTTTAATTATGAACCTACCAATAAGTTAGTATATGCTCACCGATAGGAATTTTTACCACCTACAAAAGTAGGGATAAAAACACTTAAAAATACTTGCAAGAGAACAAGGTAGTGGTTGTATTGTTTGGGCCCAAAATAACACTATTGGGCTAGGTTTAGGATTGGTCTCGGCCCAGTGTTCTTTAGAAATGTAATAGGCCGATCAACTGCCCAATCAGGTCGGCCGAAGTCCCACTATAAGAAGGATTGATTAGGATAAGGAGAAGAGATCGAGTCTTGATATAACAAGGAGTCTTAAGGCTGAAGGCGATAGGAATTGGGGAATGAATCTGGTTCACTATAGAGCCTAGTTCAGGAACTTATTGGAATTAGGATTGCCTGAATCACAAGCAGATTAGGATAAGGAGTTCTAGTCTGAGTACATCTCTGGTTTGCCCAGAAGTGGATTCACTACTACAAATAAAGGAGGAGGTGCAACATTCAAACCCCATTCAACTCAACACACAAATTGCCCTGCGCAAACTCACTCTACGCGAAACCTCTCAACAACCTTGAGAACTCTATTCTTATCCCTTTTCTCCCAACATATCTTCAGTCTGGAAGACAGCACTGGGAAGGCAACCAGTGACATCTTCAGTTTGGAAAACAGCACTATTGCCGTAGAATCAGCCGACCGCGAAACACATTCAGTTTGGAAAATAGCACTGCGTTGAGGCCGACTGGTTACCAATCCAAGTCTCAGTCGAGAAGGATTTTCGTATTCTTATCGGCAGAGGTTATCTCATTAGCCTTCTCGGTGAAGTGAGGTGTTACCAGGTTACTACATTCGGCACATTGAAAGCCGAATTTGATATTGAACTTCGTAGAACTAGCAGCCTTGTCTTCAGGCTCTAGAACCTGAAGGCTGAGACGTGTTCCTTCCTCTGCCGCAGTCGTAAGATCAAGAAGTCAACATCGTGCTTAACACCACATCCACACATTTTACTCACCGGCCGAGCTCGGCCGTTGAGTTGGAATGCCCCGCACACAACCGAATGACGTAGTTAGCTCATAGATTACTTTGCCTGCGTGCCACGTAAGCTTGGTAGTTTTTAGGGTCAACATTTTGGCACGCCCAGTGGGACCAAGTGCTAAAACTACGAAGTTCATGCTTATTGAAACACAGTCAGTAAATAAGAAAATTGTCATGGGAAAATCGACCACTAACCCTACCGCCCAGAACCCAGGGCCGAAAGGTTTATGGCAGGCACAAATTATTGTTGCCGTGACACCCAAAACGCTAAGTGCGACACGTCAAGAAAAAGACATTAGTCTTAGTGAGCCGTTTCGTGATACAGAGATCTTCACCAAAACAAAAAAAAATGAGTGCTGGTCGAAGGAATAGTGGAAGATTGTGACGAAGATGGTGGTGATTTCTTTGACCCACCAACCAGGTCGTTTTTTCGGCGTCGACTTGACGAGTAGACTCGGCAACTCGAACAACGTCTCGGCCCTCAGGAAGGCCTACTAGCATAAACATGAGACGCTTTAGTTATTAAAGGCCACGACAATGGACTCGCTAATCGATCCAGGCAACCTGTTCTCAAAAGTAACCTATTACCGGGGACCCAAGTCGAGACAGGATCCACTCGGCTCAGTTGGTCGATTTGGAAAAAGTTGGTAGATCAAATAGTAGAACAGACGGCTTTAACCCAAGGTCGGAAACATCTGTTAATATGGTCGAAGTCCAAAGACTGATCGATTTGGCTTTGAAAAAAGGGCCAAAGTTTTCGAAATTCATCCATCCATATCCTAGCTATGTGGAGAAAATTGAGTACCCTAAGGGATTCAAAATTTCAGATTTCAGCATTTTTACCGGAGAATCGTCCCTATCATCATTAGAGCATGTGGCTCGATTCACTACTCAATGCGAGGACATTAACAATGACTTCTACAAACTGAGATTGTTCAACTTCTCATTAATGGGTTCAGCATTTGCATGGTATATTAATCTCCCACCCAACTATATCCAAAGTTGGGAGGAATTGGTCGAGAAATTCCATGAGCAATTTTACCGACCCGGGATGGATGTGCCAGTAGCTTCTCAGGCCAGGATGGGCCAAGCCTATGACGAGTCACCAATGAAGTACCTTACAAAGTTCAAGACGACCATAAATTGGTGTCGGGTGCCTATCCTTGAAGCCGAATTCGTTAAACTTGCCTTAAACGGTCTGGACGTAGAGTATAAAAAGAAATTCCTAGGGGCAAACTTCCAAGATATGTATGAATTAGCTCAACACGTCATGCAATATGATTACTTACTCTGAGAAGAAAAAATCTCGAAGTCTCCATCACGAGGAACGATTTACAAGAACCCTACAGCCAGTTATGCGTTCGCTGAAGGTGAAGAATATGCTACTGCTAGTCTAGATGCGGCTGAGATTATAATCGAAAAACCATATTTATGCAAGGTGTTAACCCATGCCAATCCTAAAGATGTCAAAACTCGCTCAGCCCTTGAAGAGTCTGCTGTTAAAAAATTGAAAGTTTATACTTTCGATATTACCAAGGCCAACGCCATTTTTGATCAACTGCTACTTGCCAAAATTATCAAACTTCAGTCGGGACATAATATCCCCAAGGTGGAAGAGTTGAAAGGAAACACGTATTGCAAGTACCATGACTCGAGCAAACACATAACAAACAATCGCGTCGTGTTTCGAGATGCCATCCAAAACTGGATTAACAATGGCAAGCTAAAGTTTTCGAAAAGAAAATGGGCGTCAACATCGACCTATTTCCTACGGTGACAGTGAATATGGTAGATGCTCGGTTGCCTAGGGATAAAGGAAAAGGAAAGGTCTAATTTGTTACAATGCAACATGTCCCAAAGCAGGACTCTCGACCATGGCTCAAGATTGATTTATTTTTAAACGAGACACCTAAATGTCTTTCAGGACCAGCTATCGTCGAGCCCATGACAGACCTCAGCACAAAGGAAGCAGATGGACTGATGGTTCAGTGTAGTCAGTGTAAGACAAACGTTACCATTGAGTCAAATGAGAAATTACCTAGGCTACAATAAAATGACCATCTTCTATGGCCGCAATAACACATCAAAAGGTGCTCAACATAGGCCAGTGTCAGGGAGATTTTGATAGGCTTGACCCTAAAACGCAGACGGACGAGCTACCTTCTGTCAGATGGCGCCTCGACTTCGACGCACAGTTTTATAACCAAGATTATTATGCACGCAATTCTAGCAGCTCGAGCTCTTCTATAAGTCAGAAAACCTTTAAACCCCCTGAGCCACGTGATCAGCGTTGGTATACTTATCATTTCCCTGAAGGTGTGTACATTGTACTGTCAAAATCACAGAAGAGTCAGCGCCAAAGAATAAATTCTATGGCCCGCCGACGAGTAGCCTAGGAGACTTCGGCCCCCAAGTAGAAGCCGAAGGAAAAAGTCAGCAGTGACGATGAATGACAACCTCCGACCATTATGACAGAGTTACTCCATGGGAAGAAGGTAGTCAATCGTGATGTTGAAACCATAATTGAGGAGGCTGAAAAATGGATCAAACTTCTTCTTCAGCCCGGGGAGATGAAGGCTCACCTTGAGTACTTCAGAAAGGAAACCGAGACAAAACTTTCCCCGTTGCCCATACAGGAACCTTTAATCCGAGTCAGGCGAAACCTACAACCACCGTTCCTTGGGGAGGCTTTAGAGTATATGCGAGAGTTCCATAAAAAGCATTTGGCTAACGATTTATACGGTCTACCAAGAGCATGCCAAGATACGATTGATCTCGTTCTAACTTGTCCAGATGCTGAACGAATCATTCAAAATAACTTGGACCCAGGGTTGAAAGCTAGGTTCTAGCATATACGCGAGGCTCGAGTCGTCAGCTTTGATGTTGATCCAGACACTGATATCGACATGGCCAAGCTCCCTTTTTCTCTTGAAGATATTCAGTACTTGCGATACCATTTCAAAGTCTTTTTAGCTCTCTCTCTTCGACCTTACGATCGGCGAAGTGCAATGCGTTGCACGATTGGATGCCTATCTTGACATCAGAGAATCGCTTATCATGTATCAAGAAAAGACTTGTGCCACGACGTAAGTTTCGGATCCAATTCCGGTTTCAGATAAACCTAAGACAAATGAAAATGACGGAACGGCTCTCAAAGACTCATCACAGTAACATGCTTTAATAGTAGTCGTGGCAGATAAAATGGATACTCCCCAAGAGAATTCACAAAAAGAGAGTTCAGAAGTAGAGGATCTAGAAGAAAAGGGTCCGAAAAAAGAGGACGATCGTGACCCCATGGGTCATTCGGTTATTGATAACATGGAAATCAGTATGGTCCATGTCTTGTTGGCCGATTTTCAACCAAGTTCATCTCAGCCGAATTTCCTAGACGGTGATATGGTGGCTCAGGAATCCATGCAGGTCGACTTTGCGACTACTGAAGAAATTGAGTCAACCACGAAGGAATATAACCTCAAAGCAGCCCTCGCTGAGTTATTTCCTCCCTCGTCATCGGCCAATCTTCATCATCAGAAACCATTGTATGTCATTGCTCATATCGAAGGATACCCAGTCTCCAAAATTTTTGTTGACTGTGAGCAACTGTCAATATCATGCCCGTGGCTATCATGAAGGCGTTACGTCGCTCTAACGACGAACTTATTCCATCAGGGATTACCATGAGTAGTTTCATCGGTGATAAATCTCAGACCAAAGGGGTACTTCTGTTAGAAGTAAATATCGCAGGTCGCAATCACATGACTGCTTTCTTCATAGTCGACTCTAAGACCGAGTACAATGCATCGTTCGGTCGAGATTGGATTCATCAAACAAGCTATATCCTTTCATCGTTGTATCAACTTCTCATCTTTTGGGACGGCAAATCGGTTGTGGTTCATCTAGCCGCTAGTTAGCCTTTCGAAGCCAACATGATCCGAGAATAATACTATGACGACCAGGTCAGCTACATCACCTTGCAAGGTTTCAATGATGAAGGACGACCGACTCGAATTTCAATTCAAAAGGCCATCAAGGTTGGTACCGAAACTGTTCACTAGGATTCGACGAGACTCGAGTTGGCCTACCTCATTTCAGATCTTGATGTCTGACACAAGCCAGGCCAAATGCCGAGCCGCGGTTTCATCTACCATGGATTGACTGCTGGCTCATTGGTATGCTATTTTTAAACAACCAAATTCAGGCGTTAACCTTGTGGAGTTCCTTGCCAAAAGAGGTAATGGTCTCGTCCTCTCTTTTGACAAAGTTCAAGCTGCACCAACCGAGCTCGAAGACAATTAGCCCCAAGTCAAAGATCTATTAGAGGAAATAAATATCGCGACGGCCGATGACCCTCGGCCATTATTTATTAGTGCTTTGTTACCCCAACCTATCAAAACTGAACTTTGTAAGTTGCTTGGCACATTTAAAGATTGTTTTGCTTGGAGGTATCATGAGATGCCTGGTCTTGACCAAACCCTCGTCGAGCATGAATTACGCATCAAACTTGGTTGTAAACACTTTTTCCAACCTCCTCAACCGTTCTTGATGGAAGTACAGCTCGACATAAAAGATGAACTGGTACGAATTTTAAATGCTGGGTCTATTCGGACTGCTCGATATGTCGAATGGTTAGCGAATATCGTACCAGTACTGAAGAAAAACGACGCCCTACACATTTGTATCGACTTTCGAAATCTAAATTTGGCAACACCTAAAGATGAATATCTGATGCCAATATCAGATTTATTAATTGACGTCGCTGCCAATCATGCCATCTTGTCTTTCATGGACGGCCATGCTGGCTATAACCAGATCTTTATCGTCAAAGTTGATGTTCATAAAACTGCCTTTCGTTGCCCGGGAGCACTTGGGACTTATGAATAGGTAGTCATGCCATTCGACCTTAAAAATGGTTGCGCCACGTACCAACGTTGCTCGGGAGCACTTGGGAATCCATTGGTTGTCTTCTCGCACAAGACAAAGATGCCGGGCGTGAGCATGCCATTTTTTATCTCAGTCGGAATCTCAACCAACCCGAGATCAATTATTCACCTGTCGAAAAGCTTTGCTTGTCTCTGTTTTTTGCTGCATCAAAATTCTGGCATTATATGCTTCCGATGGTCACTCAGGTCATCGCCCAGACAGACGTTATTTGGTACATGCTCATCCGACCAATGGTCAAAGGTCGAATAGGGAAATGGACAATGGTGCTATCCGAATTCAGTTTGCAATACGTGCCACAGAAAGCCGTCGATTTCTTAGCACAACATCCTTCTCCATATGGTTTTAGGGGCAATGGCGTCAAGATCGGCATGGTCAAAACACGCGATAATCATTGGACGATGTATTCTGATGGCTCTAGTACTTCGACATCGGCTAGTGTTGGGATCGTCATTCAATCCCCACATCAACACCATTGGTATTTTTCTCTCAAGTTTGATTTTGACTGTACGAACAATCAGGTCGAATACGAAGCCCTCATCATTGGCCTGAGTGTTCTTTATGATTTGCGGGCAGTTATGATTAACCAATTCAATGGAATTTTTCGTTGCATAAGTTGTACTCTGGCGCCTTACCATATGGTTGCCATCTACTTGGCCAAGTCGTTCGACGGCATCACGTTCAATCACATTTCCTGCAGTCGAAATACCGTCGTTAATGAGCTGGCTCAAATAGCCTCCTGAGCACAACTCATGGGGAGTGAGATGGGCCAATCGATACCCGTGTTACGCCAATCATACCCAACTTTGGTCAATCAACAAGTTTTCCAGCACGACCGCGTGATCCGTACACGAGTGATGTCCTTACATTCGTTGTTGGAATGGGAAGATTCTGTAGATGTTTGTGCCATTAAGACATTACCAGACGATTGGAGAAAGTCGATTCTGCGATATCTCGAGAACCCTGGCGACAAACATGACAGGAAGACAAAAGTCCATGCCACAAATTACGTGTCATACCAGAATGAGTTACATTGAAAATGCGAGGATGGTTTATTGTTACTGCGCCTCAACCCGCAGGAGGCCGTCCGAGCAATTACAGAAGTGCACAGAGGAATATACGGAGCCCATCAATCTGGATGCAAGATGCGTTGGTTGCTTTGTCGGCACAGCTACTTTTGGCCGAGCATTTTGAAGGATTGTATCGAGTACGCATGAGGATGTGTGCAGTGTCAAATTCATGGACCTATACAAATAGTCCCGATCGAATTGCTTCATTCGGTCACCAAGCCGTGGTCGTTCAGAGGATGGGCCATGGACGTAATATGCAAAACTACACCATCCTCTGGAGCAGCAAAACATCCTTGGATACTCGTGGTTACCGACTATTTTACTAAATGGGTCAAAGTGAAATCATACGCCGAATTGACATCCAAGGAAGTTTGTAATTTTGTAGAAGAAAATATTGTGACCAGATTCGGCGTACTAGAAACGATCATAACTGACAATGGCACGATCTTTACAGCTGATAGGTTCAAAGAGTATGCGGTGGGTTTGAAGATTTGACTTGAACAATCTACGCCATATTACCCACAAGCACATGGACAAGCTGAAGCAAGTAATAAAGTTTTGATCGGCATTCTCGAAAAAATGATAAAAGAGAGGCCTGGCATTTTGCATTTGAAGTTGAACAAGGCTTTATGGGCATATCGAACTTCACCTCGGTCAGCGATGGGGACAACCCTGTATGCGTTAACTTACGGGCATGATGCGATGCTACCGGTTGAGTTAAGTATAAATTCATTACGAGTAATCGAGCAAAGTAGTTTGTACAGTGCCGAATACGATCAAGCCATGAGACAAGAGTTAGAAGAATTGGAAAAAGTTCGGCTTGATGCTTATAATTTATTGGCGGCACAGAAAAAGATAATCGAGCGAGCCTATAATCAACGAGTCAAACAAAAAACATTCGCCAAGGGAGAGTTGGTTTGGCAAACCGTGTCGCTCGTAGGAATTAAAGATCCCAGTTTCGGGAAATGGTCGCTGAATTGGGAAGGACCGTTCGTCATCCATAAAGTCCTCAACAAGGGGGCATACCACCTTAAAAATCGAACCGGTTTAATTCATAAATTGCAGAATACGGGAAATTTCACTTCTTCAAGGTCGAGGCCCGACCAGGAGTTCCAGGCCGAAGACCTCAGAAGTGATGGGGCAATGTTTGGGCCCAAAATAACACTATTGGGCTATGTTTAGGATTGGTTTCAGCCCAGTGTTCTTTAGAAATGTAATAGGCTGATCCCCAATCAGGTCGGCCAAAGTCCCACTATAAGAAGGATTGATTGGGATAAGGGGAAGAGGTCGAGTCTTGATATAACAAGGAGTCTTAAGGCTGAAGGCGATATGAATTGGGGAATGAATCTGATTCATTATAGAGCCTAGTTCAGGAACATATTGGAATTAGGATTGGCCGAATCATAAGCAGATTGGGATAAAGAGTTCTAGTCTAAGTACATCTCTGGTTCGGCCAGGAGTGGATTCACTGCTATAAATAGAGGAGGAAGTGCAACATTCAAACCCCCTTTAAATCAACACACAAACTGCCCTGCGCAAACTCGCTCTACGCGAAACCTCTTAACAACCGTGAGAACTCTATTCTTATCCCTTTTCTTGCCAACATATCTTCAGTCTGGAAGATAGCATTGTGAAGGCAACCGGTGACATCTTCAGTTTGGAAAACACCACTGTTGCCATAGAATTAGCCGACCTCGGAGCACTTTTAGTTTGGAAAACAGCATTGCGTCGAGGCCGACTGGTTACCTATCCAAGTCTCGGTCGAGAAAGATTTTCAAATCCTTATCGGCATAGGTCATCTCATTAGCCTTCTCGACGAAGTGAGGTGTTACCAGGTTACTACATTCGGCACATTGAAAGCCGAATTTAATATTGAACTTCGCAGAACTAGCAGCCTTGTCTTCAGGCTCTAGAACCCGAAGGCCAAGATGTGTTCCTTCCTCCACCGCAGTCGCAAGACCAAGAAGTCAACAGCACGCTCAACGCCACATCCATACATTTTACTCACCAGCCGAGCTCAACCGTTGAGTTGGCACGCCCCGCACACAACCAAAGGACGTAGTTAGCTCATAGATTACTCGCCTTGCATGCCACGAAGACTTGGTAGTTTTGAGGGTCAACAAGTATAAACGGCTCAAGCAAGGTCATTTTCTGAAAGGATTGATTGAATAATTTATGTAAACACCAAATCTTAATTAATTATTTGAAAACAAAGTTTGGAAGAGGTTGATTTTATGACCTAAAATATTAAAAACGAATTTTAAATTAAAACAATTAAAGAAATTAGCAAAGTAAAGAAAACAAAAGAAAACGTTTTAAAAACTAAATTGTAAAAACCTAGGGTTCCACCATCTCCTTAACAATGTTATGTAGATTTACTAATTACTTATGAATTACCCATGCAACTTTGAAGGTTAGGTTTTTCTAATGCATATTTTACTCATGGTATTCAAGCTAGAACGTATATTAAACAAGCAATCCGTCTGTGATATTCAAATCAAATATAAACATGCAATCCGTCTGTGGTATTCAGATCAAATATAAACATGCATGACTGACTCATTACGCTTTGTGAAAACCCTTTGAAAAATCATGCAACCCCTAAGACATGGTATTCATCCTAGGTGAAATTACAACTATCAATCATAAGAAGCAACACTTAATCCCTCGATGGTATTTCGACCGAATTGCATCCGATTACTTATCCAAACATCCTAATGGTAGCTAAGCATTAAGATATAAAGACAGTTTAAAGCACAGTGATTAACAATTCAAAGTATGCATGCATAATATCATAAGCAATTAAATAAAAACTACATGTTCATGCTAAGGCTCAAGGCATCGCCCTAGCAAACAAAAATTAGTTATGAACAACCATAAAACAAAAGGAATTTTATTGAAATAGAAAAAGGATAGATAAAGCACCTTGAAATACAAAACGTCAAAGCCTAGCTAATTTCTACAAATTGATGCCCTACGTTCTCTAATGGCTAATGCCTTATTTATACTACTACAAAATAAAACCCTAAAAGGTCTTAGAATAAAACTAGGAAACATAATAAAATAATAAAACAGAAAATAAAA
>JAOTRO020189369.1:0-10679 GCA_028566515.2 Pyracantha coccinea | reverse complement strand
GCAAACAGAGAGAGTGAGAGAAGCAATATTCGACTGTGGATTGGGGGGTGCGGTTCCTATGCGGTGACGGCGTTCGCCGTGAGATTGTTTTACCCAATAATAAGAGGCCACGTGGCCGTCGTTTTATTGTACTTTGACCTAGGAACATATTGACGGTCGAAAACCGTAAAAAACTTACATGTCAAACAACAAACTACTTCTTTATTGACGAAAAAAATAAAAAAAACAAAACAAAAACAAACAACTTCGTCGTAGAAGCGTTATTGAAAAATGCTACAAACAAAAAGCGTTAGTAAGTAAAAACACTTTATAGAGTAGCACATCTAAACAAGTTCTAAAAAAACAAAAGTAATTGTCAAAACTATTTTTGGGCTTCAGTTATTGGGTGCGTTTTTCGGGCCGGATCGACCCGCTTATGGGGTCTGGACCAATCACGGGATCACATTGTATGAATAAAAAACAAAATAAATCTTGAATGATTTTTATTTATTTTTGTTAGGGTTTGTTTTAACTTTTAATCACATCCTACATTTTGTTGACAGGTGGTGCTATTCACACATCCGTTTTTACTTCTCATATATGTTTTTTATTTTTTTAATTAATTCGATCTGATAGCCAAAAATTAAGATCATTGTGTAAAAAGTAAAAAGAAGTGTATAGATAACACATCATTTTCTTGACTCCACCCCCACGTACTTTAATATACTCTGCATTACTTTTTAAATTAAAACTGATTTAAGTACCACTCATCGTATGACACTGACTATGTGAGCACAAACATAAAGATCGAACCTCTTGTATTATGGTTTCACACAACTGTGTATATAGTCACACTCTTGTTTTAGTTTTACTTATGTACATATGTGTCGTGTTAGTATCACACTATCACATATGAATTGATCTATATATACACAAATGATTGGTCGATGCTAGTCATGTACTCATGAGGTTATATATTCGTGTAATTTTTAGTTGTGTCTAAAATTATGATGAGTTCGACACCGTTATAAATTATAGACAACAAAATGATTATAACCCAGTTTTATAGTGAAAATTATTATAACCCTTCATAAAAGTATAGACAAGAAAAATGCATGTCTCATAAAAGGCAGACCCCAAAAAGACGACCTTGCATGTTGCGTCAACGAGTGCATGATCAACAGCTCGTTTAAAATACTCAAAACTTTTAGAAAAAATATTTTTCTGTTCAAAAAGTACTTGGAGTGTTTTTTTTTTTTAAGGATTTAATTACATTTTTATGAAGGATTGAATCTAACAACATTTTTATCAAAAACGCTTTCAGTCATTTTAAAAACAATTTCAAAGAACTTATAATTATTATTCCATGAATATATCCCGTCTAAATCACCATAAACATCAATTATTTATTCATTAAAATAAGAAGAAAAATGGAAACATCTTTCATTAGTACTAATTTCAAAATAGTGAGTTTTCCCATCTTCCATATTTTTTTTTCCTTCAGGTGATCGGTGTCGTGTGCTACTTAATCTCAATTAATTTCTGTTGCCCATCCAAATCTCTTGTTAATTATGTACATTTTCTTCTTACAAGATTTGTCAATCAAATCTTTTTTAAAATATAAATTTCCTCTCACATGCAAAGCTTCTTTGTTTGCACTATAATACGATCGTGGCGTCGCCTCATGCTGCTGGTGCGACTTTTCAGAGATTGCTGGCTAGTCCTTGTTCATGCAAATATGATGTGTGAGAAAATAATAATTGTTTAACTTAACATTAGCATGTAAGAATAATATAGTATAGATAAAAGTAGGGTAACGCTATCTTCACATCTTTCTTTCCCTTTAACATTGTTTTAAGTTTCTACCGTCAGATTGATAAGTATTTCATGCATAGGCCACAATTTTCAGCTATGTTGAAGCATTTTTCTAATATCGTGTAAGAACAAAACATTGTAATTCAGGGGGTTTAGCGGATATTGTTCTTAATAAAGTTTTATGGAGTTGATTTTTCGTTTTTGATACAAATATTATTATGAGAAGGGATATTTGTTATATTGGAAAAGAAATTGAGTTACGGCACATAATAATTAGCCATAATCAAATATCTCAAATTAGTGATGAATATTATACTTTGTTGTAATCTGTAATTTCGATTTTTTTTTTTTTGTGAAACTCTATGTACTTCGGGAGGATTTTGATATTGGGATCAATATGAATACTACTTAAACAAGATCTAGTATGTTTCTGTTCATTTTTACAAACATCGATTATAAATCAGCAGAATTCCGTGCTCATAAAAACATCATTATCGAGGAGAAAATACATAATATACAATTGATAGATATTTTGGATGCATTTTCACGTGATCCCCGTCACAATGCATGCATTTTCTGATGCGTACGTTAGTTTCAAAAGTTGGCCTACTTTTTTATTATTTTTTATCATAAAGTTGGCCAACTTGACTCAGCCTTGATTAGCCTTTATATATCCGCCCACCAAGATCTAAATCTACCCACATAACACGTTGAAGGACAAAATTTTTAAAGAAAATTTTCAGTATGCCGGAATAATACAAGTGATTAGACACTTGAATAAAAAAATATCAATCACTTATCTTATGACATTTGATGTACCGAAGATTAAATTTCTAGGCTACTGACTGATTTCTCCAACCTCAAAATATTGTTGATAATTATTAGTAGCACTCTTAAGAAGTGTACTTTTGTTTCTCTTGCAAAAAACTACAACCTTCATGCATGATTCAAATCATAAACAACTGGATGTCTGAATTACAATGTTTCTCCTCTGATCAATCGGTAATTGGAAATGTTGGTAGGCTCTACCATTTCACTTTCACTTAAGTCTCTCTTATCTATGGACTATGATTCTCTCTCATCCTCTTTTCATCCTCTTCCGTCTTCTCTTTTTATATTATCTTATTTTGTCTTTCTCTTGCTATAAAAAATTAATATAAGATGTTGACGTGGTTTTACCATTACCGTTCAAATAAAAGGAAAGGAAAAGGAGGGAGGAGAAAGGGAGAAAATCATCCTCCCTTCTCAATTCCTTTCATTAAGTCCGTCACCTTTTGTTGTATGATATTCACCGTAATAGGAAGACTTCGTTTTATTATTTGGTCATAGTCAAAGCATTGGACAATTTAAAATTCGATCCATGTTATACTCTGGTACATGGAAGAAAAACTCAAATAAAACACAAGTAGAATCTGTCGTCGAAAATAATAAGAAGCAAAGGCAAAGAGAAACACAACCAAATACACACACACACAAAAGATTAAAAAGAGTGCTTGATTATTTACATCAACGTCCAAGAAGTTGGACAGGGACCAACTTTCAACAGAGCCAGCTTAGCCAGGTGTGCTTCTCTCAGTGGCTAACCCTAAGATATTCATAAAAAAAAGACAGGATATATGACTAATGTACAAGAGATTTTTCAATGTAACCAGTATATAGGATGATATACCATGTATTATTATATAAATGATAAGATATGTGTACTAAAAAGTTAATAACTTAAAAAATAAAATTTCTCACCACTTCTATTAAAACACGTGGTGTACTACTTGTGTTCCTGCCACAATGAAAAATTTCTCCTAATGTACAAATACATAATCATCCACTAAACTCCTCTTTTACTGCATTTGGAATGGGATGATCACTGATTTCGTTCGACTACTACTACTTTTCTTAAGCAATCATTTTTGCTAGTTCCAAATAGACTTACATAACTGCATTAATCTAAAGAGTCCTAAACGCGATAGGAAAAGTTGGAAAAATGATTTGTGGCATGAATCAAATTACCCTCAATTCGAACGGATTACTTGAGTGATTTCGTACTTGTCCACACGATTAAGTTTATAGAGCACGATTTGAGAATGTTTTGGTAAAAAGCACTTTGATGTATAAAGGTCATACAAGTCATTATGCTCTCTAATGAATTGTGCTTATCACGCAACATAACATTTTCTAAATGACAAAATTCATTACGTTAATCCCATAGGCCGTAGGATCTAAATCATAGATTTTGGGCAATCTACACCTTACACACAAAGCCCGTCTCATGATCACTCAGTACTACCATCTGGTGGTATTCTTCTTCAATTGAAAGTCAGAGATCTTAAGTTCGAATATCGTGAATGACGAATTCGATATCAAATTAGGCTACCTATTATGTGGCTTTGCCGAACTCTTCCTTATGTTAGTACAAAAATATATATGTCCTCAGAAAAGAAAAGAAAAAACAACCAAATAAACCAGAATTTATGAACTCTAAACCTTGACAGATCTTTCAAAATCCTAAATCCTACGAGTCAACCTCGGACATTAAGAAATATTTTAAAATCCTATAATAAAAAAATACGCGTAAGACAAAATGATAATCTTCAATATCTTTTATTTAGTAATGGATCCACAATGCAATTAAATTATGGCCTATCCAAAAATATTTAGTTAAATTTGTTATTTTTCTTTGAACATGATTTCTTTCTTAAAATGTACGTCTAATTGTTTTAGGTTAATTTTCCTTAAAAGCAAATTTGAACTATATTATTACTAACCGATTGTGAAGCTTAGTTTGCTCTCCATATGTTACTGTAGAAAAAATCGTTTGTTAAAAAAAAATATACGTCTAACTTGATATGTAATCTTAATTCATTCTAAGGTAAAGGAGTTCATGATCCGATGCACTTTTTATGCCCATTATGTATCCCGCACTCTTCATGAAAAAGGACTTTAGTGACTCCGCAAGTAATTTATGATTTTCATTTTTTGTCAAGCCACAAGTAATTTATGATCATGAAATCCAAAATTCAAGGAGATTTAAGACCTTTTCATTAAAGTTTACACAAATATGTCATTTTCTATTAATTATTAATTTGCTTGAGCTTCGACAAGTGAAATGTTAAGGATACTCTCCCTCTCTCTATCTCTAAAATTCAACTCCCTCTCGAGTCCTCTTAGCATTTCGCTTTCGGTAACCGCTCGGAAAAAAAAATCATATAAACCTTTTATCTTTCCTCCTCATTCACCTGATCCTCTCCTTGTATCTTTCCTCATCTCTCCTCTTTCTCCCTATCATGTGATCCTCTCTCAGTATAAGTTTTAAGATTTAAAAATAATTTTAAATCTCATACCAAACAAATTTATTTTCAAGAAATATTTTTAAGAATTGTTTGGAAAAAAATAAAATTTTTAAATAAGATACCAAACACGTCGTAAATTTTCTTTTCGAAATATTTATTTTTTCAAGAATACAGTTTTTTTCACAAGGCAAACAGCGACGCGAGTGGCTGATTTTTTGGTGTCCTTATCTAATTTCGGCGCAAGTGAGCTTCCTCAACGGCAATTTAAGCACTGGAACACCCGCAGCCACCCGTTCATTTCAAATCACAAAGCCAACGGTCCAGATCCACGCTACCCGCCACATTCCGCTACACCGGCCTCATCGGATTAGACATCGCCTCCTTCCCTGTTTCGTTTTCTTTGTTCTCTGTTGATCATGTGTTAAAAAGCACACACGCTTCTCTCTCTCTAAAACTTTTCTTCCATTTATAAGCCCACAGTTTTTCTCTCGTTGTCTCGCTCTTTCCAGAGGCTTCCAATCTCCGTATCTCAATTATTTATCAAACTTTTCTCTCACTTTCCTTCGTTTTCCTCTATTTTCTCGGAAAATTTCGATTGTTTTGGTTTGAATTCAGCAAAATCAATCTTCTTTTCATTTTTTGAGCTTGGAAAACCTCGCATTTGCAGCTGCAATACGGTGCGTTTTGGGGTTTTGCAGAGAATTCGGGAGCAGAAATTGAGTTCCAGCTTCCTCTGTTGGAACTCTTTCTCTCTGCGTGAATTTTAGACCTTTCGATCCAGAATCACGAGCTGTATTTACCGTTTTTCACAGTTCGCCAGGCGGAGTTTGAATTTTGCCTACTATGCGTGTTCTTCGAACCTCCCTGGTAAGCATTTTGTTATGGATTGTTGGAATTTTGGACAGATGGGTGTTTTGAATTTTCTGTTTTCTGTGTTTGGATGCCGAGAAAATGGAGGAAACTGATGGAAAGTCGGCTGCTTTGTGTCGTTTGAATTCGAAAACATTGTTAAAGTAGTTGCTTTCCTGCATTTTCTCAATTTTCTCAGCAAACAATGCATTTGTAAGTTTTAGCATTCCAAAAGCTGTGTGCTTTTTCGTTTTAATGCAGAGTTCATAAGGTTTATGATATCGAAGGTCATTGAGATGGACAGTTCGGAGAGATAGATTCCGCAAATTCCAAGATTCTGCAAATTCGAAGCTTGAAAGGAAATCTCAGTCTTTTGTGTTTTCTGTTGAAAGATTGTTAAAGTAGTTTGTTATATATTTCGGCTGTGTGACTTATTCGAGGAGGCGGCTACAATGGCTGTTGCACATTTGAGCATGATGATCTCAAAGTTACAAAATCTATCCACTTCGGACCACTCCTCCGTGGTTTCGATGAACCTATTTGTGGCGCTACTTTTAGCTTGTATTGTGATCGGACATCTTCTCGAGGAGAATCGATGGGTGAATGAGTCGATCACCGCCCTTTTGATTGTGAGTATTTGCTTAGTTACTGCTTAAACGAACATACGGAAAAAAAGTTTGAATTATGCCACTGGTGTGTTTTGACAAATTGTGATTGATTTTGTGTGGTTCGTTTGTAGGGGGTTTGCACCGGAGTAGTTATTCTTCTGATCAGTAGAGGAAAAAGCTCGCATCTTTTGGTGTTCAGTGAAGATCTTTTCTTTATATACCTCTTGCCGCCTATCATTTTTAATGCCGGGTGAGTTTTTTCTCTGTTTGTATATTTTCTGGCATGTATGGTTATACAGTGATGTATAGTTCATGGTTGTTTTGCTCTTTCTGCTTCTATTTATGGGTTGATGTTTTCTGTTAAAATAATATAGGTTGCATATTACTTATTGTGTCGTCGTTTCTATCAAAGATGATAGTTTTCTTCGAGATGTTTTTTCTAGGATTTTTGTTTTATATGTCACAAAAATGTTGTAGTAGTAGCTTATGATAGCACCACAAGACTGAAAATAACTTACGCTGCAAGATAGCATGAGTATTGAGATATCATGGTTTATGAAGGTCTCAAGATCCCGTTCTATCTTTGAAAACTTAAATCAGTTGTGCCTATTTCCATCTTGCAAGCAGAACACCAGTTCTCTTTTTGTATCGGAGTTTCCAATTTTGTGTTGGTTAATCTCATATTGGTAGGTAATCAATCGGCTTTTTCTTCTCCGAGCTTATGATTCATGTTTTGGTCTTTGCTATGTGTATCAGGTTTCAGGTGAAAAAGAAGCAGTTCTTTGTTAACTTCATGACCATTGTAATGTTTGGTGCTATTGGTACATTAGTATCCTGCACTATCATATCATTAGGTATGCTCGTAACTCCACACATGATGTTTCGCCGATGTGCATAGTGCGGTTATCACTTATGAGCTATACTCAAATTTGAACAGTTAACTTACTTTGTCTTTGCTTGATTCAGGTGCTACACAATTCTTTAAGAAGTTGGACATTGGAACTCTGGAGTTGGGGGACTTCCTTGGTATTATCACTTTCTTTGTTCCATTTGTTTCTTTGGATCTATATGTGTTCTAACTATTTTAATTTCCTATTTGTAGCAATCGGTGCAATATTTGCTGCAACGGATTCTGTTTGCACGTTGCAGGTATGGCATATATACATGTTGCATGCGTTTTCAAACAAGTAAAATACGAATAGGTCTACACTAAGTTTCTTACCCAATTGTTCAGGTGCTCAATCAGGATGAGACGCCTTTACTCTACAGTCTTGTATTTGGGGAGGGTGTCGTTAACGATGCGACATCTGTGGTCCTTTTCAATGCTATTCAGAGCTTTGATCTCACCCACATTGATTCCAGTATTGCTTTGCACTTTATGGGCAACTTCTTATATTTGTTTTTCGCAAGCACTATGCTAGGAGTGTTTGTAAGTCCCTCTCTCTTTTCTACGTGTCCATATATACAATTTTCCACTACTTTTGTTAAAACACGCGATGTATCACTTGTATTCCTGTCGTAATGAAAAATTTATCTACTCGAACCCACTTAGCACGTGATATATTTTTCGAGGTTTGCTTCTATATAGCTTATGAAAGGTAGAAGTGTACCATAATCTGTGTATTTTGTTTCGATCTACTATGTATTTTGTATAGCTTGTTCTTTTATTTGCTCTAAGGAGTGGGGTTGTCTCTTGTCACAAACACATCGGTTCAATCTGAGAGCCCAATGTAATGTAATGTAATAACGTTTTGTTTCTGACAATAATTGTAATGTTGTTTGCTTTTTGTTTCTGCAAATTAACATGCGTTGAATCCATTTTGTTGTTAAGTGCCTTGCAAATTAATATTCACAGCCAGTGTTTAAAATGTTAGTTATCGTTGGAAATATTGATATATGTAAATGTCAGAAATATCGACGGATATTGATATCGCTTGCTTTCGTTGAAAATTTACTCAAAAAGGTGAAAATTTAAAATGAAATTGTAGGGACCATCCAAACACTGATTTAGATGAAATATAAGAATTTTTCTGATATTTAACTGATGTGTCCAAAATATCAATGAACTTTGTAGACTTTATTTCATATTTAAGAGTTTCTGCGATATGGACCGTATCTTTTTTTTTTTATGATATTTTTGAAAATATTGACCGTATCAAAGAAATTTTAAACACTGAACATCGACACACCATAGTAAAATACAAGATGAAAATAGTACATGTATTATTCGTCAGATGATGAAAACATTCCTAATTCGATTCCAAACAATTTAGTAAACAACTTTCATAAGAATCTGATTCTGATTCATCTTAAATTCAATTCTCCCCCATTCAATTCCATTCCATTGTAATCGCAATAGCATTCATATGGACCATCACTGAACTGATTTCAAGCTTCGCCGCTAAAGCTACAAACCGTCATATTAGATAAGAAGTTTTTATCTTTGCAAATTAAAGTTCGTAATGTTGTTGAACTTGATCTTCGTGTTGATACAAGTCTTGATGATTATCGGACATTTGAGTTGCCTCAATGCATTTTCACCTGTAACACACTCTTGACTTCGAAGGTGGACTCGACTTGTATTACTTACGCGACTCCTGATGTATCGAAGTAAAAATAAAATAACAAAAATATTCCTCAATAGTTATCAAATCATCTTGGCTACTTGTTTATTAAATTAAAGGTATTTTCGTCATTTTGATCCTTATTTAAGAGAATTTTTCTTCAAATGACCAAAATGATCGATAGTGGACAAACTCACGGAGCACTTCTATAGATTTCAAATCTCAAAAACCAAGGTAACACATTATACCAATCTTATGATCATTTTGGCTAAAAAGCCGAAATATAATTGTCTTTATCAACTATTCCATGAGAAGAATCCATAGGAAATGGATCTTTTTTGGATCCTATAGGAAAGGGATCATCTCTGGATCTCTTCCATCAAATCCATCAAATCAAGGAATCCGGACTCTTGATTTGGTGACCGTTTGATCAAATTTCAAGAGTCATAATTCCTTCATTTGATGGATTTGTTGGAAGGGATCCGAACATGATCCTTTTCCGAATCCATAAACCAAATACAAGCAAAGCAAAATAGCAGGTAACCCTTTATTCATATTGTCCATCAATTTCTTTATTTTGACAAACGATGAGACAAGTAGAGCAACAAATATACATACTCATCAAGCACGAACTCAGTAAACATCAGTTTTTGCGACCTTTGTGCTTGTAAAAGGCAATCAATCTCTTTTTTCGCGACCATTGCACCCAGGCACCGGCTATGTAGTTGTCGCCGGAATCAGCCAACGATTCATTCCTAGCCGCAAGAAGAAACGTATACAATTTGCCTGCTTTGAATACGGCGGAGCCACCTGAAACCAATTTCTCAAAAACCAACTGTTTCCTGACATCCTTGTTGTACTCAGAAACACTCCACTTTCCGAGTTCCACCACAGACGGGTCGCTGATGTTTACGGGTTTCCAAGAGGCTTTCGCAGCGCTGACAAGAGGAACGAGTAGAGCAAGGAGCGCGAGAAGGTAGTGAGGACGCATCGTGACCAACGAATTTTATTCAAGTGAAATTGTCATTGGCGCATGAACCCTACATAACATAAAAGGGCGAGCACAAGGGTCGGGACAACGTCTACCAAGATGAAAATATTCATATCAACTAAGTCATTAAAATATATAAATGTTAATATTCATTTTACATAAGTAATTAAAGTGTATCAAAATAAAAAAATTCATATTAACTAAGCCATTAAATAATGAATCAAAACGATGGGATACGGTGTATCTTAACGTTTAACAAACATGGTTCGTTTGATTATCGTCTAATGCAGACACATTAACAAACATGATTCATTTGACTTTTGTCTAATTTATATGGTATGTTTGTTTAATATGGAATGATATTCGCCGCATTAATAAGCTTATAGTATACGTGCCTGATAAATATAAAGTGATGTTATTCCTACCCCAATGTCTTATCTTTCCACCAACTTTTTAATAAATTTTTAATTACAAATTTGTCCATTTGCAAAAAGACTGATAAGGATATTAATTATCTTGTTTTGCTTAATTAAAAAAAAAGTTAGGCATGGGAGACGATTTGTCTACCTTAAATCCTAACTCATAT
>JAOTRO020189359.1:0-10679 GCA_028566515.2 Pyracantha coccinea | reverse complement strand
CCCCCCCCCCCCCCCCCCGACCTTTTTTTTTCCTTAAAAAATGTGTTCCTTTCATGATTCCCACCAGTTCTGAAAGACTATGACTGGTTGAGGTATTTTTTTAGGATATAGGTAATTAGGTTGGAGCATTTCTACTTACAATTTTGATCAAACTGCATAATTAGCTAATGGATATGGTGATTATACTTCTTTGTATATAGTCTAGGCTCCCCAACAAATCTTGATATTTCCACAACACAATTCTTCATCTGATGAAAAAAACTTACATCACTAGCTTCATGTACTTTGATGTAGTGGCTCAGTCAGCATGGGGTTGTTGGTTTTCTATGCCCCCAACAACTTCAAAAAGATATGTATATTTGCATGTATACTGTATTTGACCTTATAAACAGCTAGGGTAAACTTATTTACAACCTCATTCTCCTTCTACTTTTTTGTACTTTTCTTTATCATCATGTGATCCTTTTCTCTCTTCTTGTGTGCGACTCTATTGTCCTTACCAAATGCTCAATGAAATGCCTCAATTGACAAACCTTGCCATTCTTCAACATTACTCTACATTTTCCAGTAGTCAACCTTGACGAGCCTCTACATATCATAGTAGTTGTCGACATATGTTGGCATAAGCTTTCAACAAATGTTGGCAAGAATCGACATGTTCATACCAGGTGTTCAAAAACTGATCCAATGAAGTTCTTTTGTCAATATCATGATTTCATTAGTGTTCAGTCCTAGAAATAGTATCAGCTTTTAGTTTTAGAAAAAGTGGCAGAGTTAATTTTTAAAAATAGTGGTAGTGTTCAGGTCTAGAAATATTAGCAGTGTTTAGTTCTAGAATAGCGGCAGTGACAATGTTCAATTCTAGAAATAGTGGCAGTTTTAGAAATATTGACAGTGTTCAATTCTATAAATAGTGGCAGTGTTCAGTTTTAGAAATACTGGTATTGTTCAGTTTTGGAAATTGTGTTCAATTTGGAGATTTTAGTATAATTGATAATTTGTTTTACTTGTGGAAATATTTTGGCAATTTAATCTTTTTTTTACTGGAAGAATCGCAAAGCATCAAATTTTTAGTATGGTATCAATGCATTTTTTGTTTGTTTGTTTTCAGGTTATTGCTGGTACATAACAAGGCGACTTGTAAAGCTACAATCTAAGACAAGTGATTCTGAATTTTATTCATGGTGCTAGATTATTGAGATGTATTCATAATTGATACATGTGAATTATAAAGCTACTTTTCTCTTTTCTCTCTAAAAAGCTAATCTTCAATTGCAGGCCCCCTATTCATAATCTTCAACTGCAGGCCCTTTGGCTTTAGGTTCCTGTGGAGGCCCCCTATTTTTGTTTGCTTTAGTATCATTTCTTCCCTATTTCATTCTCTATGTTCCCTTTTAAGCTTTGTCTTAGATCTATGAGCCTTTGTCTCAATTTTCTCCCTACTTCTCACTCAGAAGCTGCTCACTACCTGCCCCTACCCCTCACCTTCGTACCCATTTTTTCGTCCTTTCTCTTGCTCCTACTCTTATTTTACAACCCATAATCACAATTTAGATCTCGGAGTAATGGGCTCTATTTTGATACAAGAATCGACCCTCCCAACCCACTGTCGATCCAACTTGCTGAAAATTTTGGGCGAAGTGTGGAACGGTTCACGTCAGAATATGGGTGTTTTACACACCCCCTTTGCCTTCCCCTTCCTCCTGTTATGTTTTGTGACCATCCAGGCAGGTGTGGATGTGGTGGCTTTGATTCTTTGTGGATGGATTCTGAGAAATACACTCAAATCTAGTTTATGGTTTGGATACTCTTCATTTTGGGGCGATGGCTTTTTTGCAGTGGAAGCGGCGGCAGCGTCGGTTGTTTGCATGCTGAAGATTAGATTTATGTTAATTAGGGTTTGTCGTGGGTTTTGGTACAGATAGTACTATGGGTGTAGTCCAATTAGAATTTAATAAGGTTTTAATTAAGGTTTATTTTTAGCAAGGAAAAATTACACTTAGAGTATACTTTCAATACTTAATTATATATTGAGACAACACTTTTTAAACATATTGAAGAAAGGACATTTTTTAAACCCGCGTAAGAAGACGTCATGTCCGGTTTTTCGGTTAGAAATGGAGTTACGTATTCTGTTAAATAGTGATCAGCAGTGACTTGAATCATTCAAATTATATTTTCGTTTCTCTGCTGTTTTTTCTTTCTCTATAAATTTTTTCTGTTCCGATTTATATTTCATCATCTCCCTCAATTATCTCTCGCCATAATTTCTATTGAATCATTGAAGTTTTCTTCGAAGGTAAGTGTTTCTCTCAAGTTTATCTCTCTGAATTTTATGTGTTCCGATTTAGATTTTCGAAGTGTTGTGAGTTTCTTAATTTATTTTGGTTTAGATTTTGAAAAAGTCCTGATTTTTCAGTTTTTTATTGGTCGCATTGAGTTTTTTTGGATTGTTCTTGTTTTTTGTAGTCACAGTTTTTTAGTTTTGAAGATTTTGATTCGGTTTGACCTTATTTGATCGAGTGTTTGGCGAAGGTGATTTTTCGTTGTGCTGCTTTTGTTTTTCATTGCAGTTCCTTTTGTTTTTTGCAGTATAGTTATCATATACATTTGTTAGAATTGGAATGTATTATGAGTTAGTTTAGTATTTGACGAAGGTTATTAATATTTATGCAGAATCAGTTGGCATAAGTTTTTGGAAGGGGGTTGGAGGTTTTTTCTATTAGAGCTATAAAAATTGAAATGCCTCTCTTTTGTGTCGAACACAAGCAATGTGTAGTGTTCGTGATTTAGAAGAGGTATAAAGATTTTTTGCGCAACTCCCATTTGTTCATTTAAATGCTCCCCCAAACTGTGTTTTAATTCTTTCATTTTGGATTCGTCACTTTTATAGTTGGTGAAGTTCATCTGTTTATCTAGAACATAATTAGTATATGGACAATCAGTATGCAGCATCAGTATGAATCATCAGTGCGGACATGTGTATCAAACATCAGTTATACCAGATTTAGTATGCAGCATCAGTTATATTTGAATTAGTATGCAACATCAATTATACCAGAATTAGTATGCAACATCAGTTATATCAGAATTAGTATGCAGTATTAGTTATACCAGACTTATATAAGTTTTTAGAATGCATTATTACTTATGCAATAATTAATATGCAACATTAGTTATACCAGAATTTGTATGCAGCGTCAGTATGTAGTTTCAATGACATTGAATAAATTTTGTCTAAATTCAATATTTATAACTTACAAAGAGATTGATTGAGAAGTAGAAGTTTTGATGATCCAAATACTGTATTTGTAACTCTCTTATCTCCAAGGAATCCATCCATATCTTTTTTCATCACAAAAGTGCCATAGTAGCTGAACTAATTTGCAGTTGATGACCAATATATGTCCCTGAAATACAATATACAATGAAATATGTTAATGCGGAATCAGTTTTTTTGAAGCATAACAGAAATTATAGATTTAGCTGTAAATTTTTCTTATACTGGTGCTTTTTCCCAGAAAAGGTTGATGGTTTTTTTGTCCATTGTGGGTAGGTGAAAGTATGCTGGAAGGTCTTTCCACTCATTTCATTCTCTTGTTTTCTCCATGGCAATGTAATAGAATTGCATATCTCTCTTCTTCTTTTTTAGCTTTTTGCTTAATGCGTCTGACCATCGTTTGAGTTTAAGGTTGAACAGATGTTTGAGATTCTGTTGGTACTTCTTCTGGAGTTTACAGAACCTATTTTGATTGGATATCTACCTCTTAATCAGAAGCAATTACAATTTTGTCCCCAATTTTAACAAATTCGCTTTTAGTTGCAGAATCTTGATGAACAGGTTTCTCAGTTTTCTCTTCTTTTTCTAGTTCAACGTCATTGATGAAACCCAAGGTCTTGTTTAACTCAGAAATTTCTTTTTGTTGCTTCTTCACTAATTCTTCAAGAGAAATCTTCTCAGCTTTTAGAATTTGAAATTTCTCTCTTTTTTTTCCATTTTTTCCTTGTTTAATGCATTGAGTTCAAATTGCTTCTTGTAGGACTTTTCTTGCTGCCATTCAAGCTCATCTTATGTTAACTCCTCTTCTGAATTTTCACATTCCCATTTTTCTTCACCCGTAAGAGGAGCAAGAAGTCATTCATAGAATGTTTGTTGCTTCTTTGTCTTGATTGCCGACTCTTCGGGGTGAACTGGCAGTTGAGGAACAGATGCTGCATTTCCTTCATGTTTCGTAGCTTGAACTGGCAGTGGATGGACTGAGGTGCTTGGACCCACTATTTTAACTTCCTCTTCTTGCACTATAGGAATTGATTCTTGGATTGAAGTACTTGGAGGATCTTTTTGCACTGGCACTTCTTGCACTGGAGGAATTGATTCTTCAATTGATGTACCTGGAGCCTCTTTTCGTACTGCCTCTTCTGCTTGGAAATTAACCACATTATTGATCACCCTATCAATTTCAGTCACGTCCACGTCTGTGATGTCCATATTTCTTTCTTCATTTTCAACACTTTGATAGGCAGAATCATGTGCAATATTTTGGTCATCTTGGACTTGCTCATTTGAAATTTGGGTGCCAAAGATACTCTAACTATCAACCAGTGTGTCAAAGTGATCTTCATTTTCAATTTGTTCTCCACCCTCTTCCTCCTAATTGTATTCAAAATCAAGAATCAAATGACAAAGATTTAGTATGCAGCATCAGTTATGGATTATTACTTATACAATGATTTAGTATGCATAATCAATTATTGATTATAATGACAAAGCTTCAATTTTATATCAGAATAATTATGCAGCATCAGTTATGGATTATAATCACAAAGTAAAAACTTAATATGCAGCATCAGTTATACCAGACTTATATAAGTTTTTAGCATGCATTATTACTTATACAAGAATTAGTATGTAGCATCAGTTATAGCAGACTTAGTATGTAGCATCAGTTATACCAGAATTAGTAAGCAGCATCAGTTATACCAGAATCATTCAGTTGATGCCATTTTGATTTTATATAAAATATAAACACAAATTTTAAGCAGAATTAGGTTGTTTTTAGATTTACCGTTTTGTCTGCTGGGTCATCATCTTTATTTTTTAGCTTATCTTGGCTTTGTGTTTTTATCATCCTTGCAGAAAGTGTCATTTGAAATTCTTCATCATCTGTTTGATCATTGCCTTTTTCCGGCACATCTAAAACAGTTATTTCATCATCATCATCTTCTTGCTGTTGAACCTCAATCATCTCATTATCAACATCACGTTTTAGAAGTTTAGGTGCCACTACGGTTTCATCTTTATTGGCTACTTTCTTAGGTCCCACTACCGTTTCAACTTCTTCAGGATCTTCATGTTGAAGCACTATTTTTTTTTTACGCTTTAGCTTTCTTGGCTTTTGGTCCCTTCTTAGATACTTGCTTTTCCATTTTCCTCTTTTTTGATGCAGGTGGAGGATCGAGAAAATCGTCACCATCATCTTCTGGGTGCTGTTCAATTGACTCCTTCATTTGTTTTGCATTGTCCATCTATGAAAGGTTAAAGAGTTATGTTTTTTGATACTTTGTTTGAATACAACACACAACAGGCACATGCAGAATATCTTTTCACACAAAGTACATGTAGAATCATGTTTTACATAAAAGTATATGCAGTATCAATTTTACTTCCAAATTTTCATTTGCTTCTTTATAGATTTTTTCATGTAGATTTGCCAAATACCACTTCACTGCTGTTAACGAGCGTTTCTCCTTTCCTTCTATGATTGTGGTCTGATCACAAATTCAATACTGTAGACAAAATAAAAATTAAAGATTTGTATATTTTTTGTAAAATAAGACAAAAACTGATTTTTTATTTATTTATTAGTTTTTGTTTGCATACGAGTATAAGTACAACAGCGCATTGACGATTGGTTGTTTGTCTCTTTTTCTCTTATGTGTTCCATCGATTGATTCCATCAAGTATCTTGTTGTTTCCTTGGCCCAGTTGTACTGATTTATGTTATCAATGGAGCTGCAATTCTTGGCCAAACTCCAAGGGAGTTTCCCAGCTGAGTTCCCAAGTAGATTTGTGTTGAGCAAATATAGAATTATAAGGCAGGCTGCATCTTGATCTCCTTTTGTTGTCCCAGTATCAAATGCAACTTGAATTGCTTGTGCAATTTCTCTTCTACCACTTCTTGTCATTTCCGAGAAGTATTTGTCAACAAATATGGTTTCTTTCGGCTTTGGGACTCTGAAGTCTCTTGTTGACTGAGGGGCTTTTTTGCCTCAGTTTGGGATCCCAAATATGCGTTGGACATCATCAGCATTTACTTTGCAATATCCATTTTTGAATTTGAACATTCCCTTTTCAGTGTCATATCAGTTCATTGTACGTATGACATCTCAGTCTAATTTCTTCATTTGTAAATCACCTTTTATGTAAGCTTTCACTAGTCTACCAAAATGTGACTTATATATGAATGCCAAGACTTCTGGTTTTTCTTCAAGTTTTGGCTTGAGCTCTTGTATTAGTTCGGCAAAGGCCAAGAAATTCAGCTTTATTTGAGCATAGTTCTCATCTATTGCTCGACCCTTTACGGCAGTAGAAGTTGATTTCTTTTTTATTGCAAGATTTTTTGCTTTTGTCGTTATCTTCATAAAAAAATGAAACGATCATGAGTATAATAAATTATCAAATAATAAGAAGTCATATAAATGACAAACTAGATGCAAAGGGCAGATGCTTAGCATGCAAGAATATATTTACAAACAGAAAGTACAACCAAAATTAATTTACAAAGTGCAGCATCAGTACAAAGTGCATCATCAGTTCAAAGTGTAGCACCGATACAAAGTGTAGCAAACACTTGATAATACATGCGTTGTTTACAAGTGCATCATCAGTACAAACTAGATGCAAATGGCAGATGCTTAGCACACAAGCTAGATGTAGCATCACTAAGAACATAAGCTATATGTAGCATCACTTAGTGCGCAAGCTATATGCATCATCACTTAGCAAACAAGTAGATGCAGCATCACTTAGCAAACAAGTAGATGCAGCATCACTTAGCGCACAAGTAGATACACAATCACTTAGCAAACAAGGTAGATGCAGAATTGGTTGTTAACGCACAATGTAGATGGATAATTGTGCAGAACCAATTTACAAATAGAAAGTAGAACCAGAATTAATTTACAAAGTGCAACATCAGTACAAAGTGCAACATTGGTTCAAAGTCAAGCATTAGTTCAAAGTGCAGCATCGAAGCTAGACGGTTAATATTTTTAGTTACAAAATTTAGACGAAAATTCATTTTCTTTTTCAGATGTTTAAGAATCAATTTAGGAACAGGAAGTACAATCAGAATTAATTTATAAAGTGCACCATTAGTAAAAACTGCAGCATTAGTTCAAAGTCCAGCATCAGCTTCAAAGTGCAGCATCAGTACAAAGTGCAACAAACACTTGATAATGCATGCGTTTTTTTTTACAAGTACAACATCAGTACGAAGTGCAAAATTAGTATACACATAAACTAAAACTGAAACATCTAAAAAACTAAAATTGTTTTTTCACGAATTGGAACACTGAGTTTTTTGTAAAATAAAGTGCAAAAAACACTTGATAATGCATGCATTTTTTACAGTTTTATTTTGCACAAACAAGTGCAAAAACACTTGATAATGCATTCGTATTTGACAGAGTTCGAAATATAATCCAGCAAAAAGGATGATTTGGAGTAGTAGGAAAACCTTTAAAGCACTGATCTTTTCTAGGAATTCGGCTGAACTTGTGACTCAATTTACTGGAAAACCGGCTTGAAAGTATCGGAAACTATGGAGATTTTAGGGTTTATGGGGAATTATCTTTTGCGTGATAAGATTTTTGAAATGATAGAGGTTTGAGTAAGAGTAACGCGGGTATTGAATGGAAAAAGGAAAGGAATCAGGTAGTTTTTATGATTTTTTGTCATGTAGTGGTTAATGTGGCCGTTTATTAACGGTTATAGTCGAGTGGCATGGACCGTAATTTAGTCAACCCATTTCTTTTTGGGTTGGGCTTTGTTTTCTGTTATTGGGTTTTTTGCCCCTCCTTGTCTCTATAAGTAAGGCTCCCTTTATAATATGATTATTTTTTTTCCCACAAAAGCTTTCATCATTTATAATTATTTTTTTTCCCACAAAAGCTTTCATCATTTAATACAATGAGGCCCAACGCGGTCAACTTCAGTTAAATTGCCTTTCAGTGGACTCTAGTTAAAACTCTTTGTTGTTTAAATTAAACTATCATATGCCTATGCTAATTTTTATTTTTTAAGTAAGGAGAGAGGGAGGGAGTGGGAGAGAGGTTTTTGTTTTTGTTTTTATTTTTTATCTTTTAATATTAGATATATGTTAAAAACACATGTAAGTGAAGCTGAAATAAAAAACAAAAAAAATTTGATTTTATAAAATTACATAAATGCCCATAATTTTTTTTTGTGATAAATGTTAAAATGGTCTTTTTACATTTTATTTGTTGATAATAAGAGTTTTGTTAATATGTAGTTTAGATTAGATGTTATATATTTGTGATAGGTAACAATTTCTTTATAGTCACTGACATGGTTCGAACCTACGCCGTCATGTATACGTAAGAACTCAACTCATTTCTACCACTGTAGTACATGGTCACTTGCATAATATTTGTTTATTTCTTTAATTTGGTGTGTTTCTATGCTAATTTCTATGAAAATAATATTTGTTTATTTATTTATTTATTTATCAAGAAACGAGTAATATGTGTCTGCATATATTAGTTTTAGATGGAAGTGGCCCGTCATGCTCTTGTATTAACTTACTATTCTATGATGGCAATGGTCATTGCCAAATATTAAAATGATTAACTTAAGAACACAAAAATATAAACTAATTTTTTTTCTTTCTGGTAAAGTGTGAACCCAATTTGCTTGAGTTCCACGGTAACTTGAACTTTCAAAAACGGGACGGGCCCATTGCATATTTGCGTTGCAACTTGCAAAAAGAGAAGTCTCAGTTCAAATACGACGACGAAGACCCCAAAGTCAATAGGGAAGTGGTGACGCGTGGAATGCGGGAATGAGCTCCTTTTACTATTTTAGCTTGCGAACAAGGCAAGGGTGGCAACTCCATATTTAATTTGTTGATATAATGTTGATGGCTGTAAGCTTGTATGTATGATTGAAGTAAAATTTTGATGTAAATAATGTTAATCTATATCACTTTCGTATTTATTTTCATTATAAAACTAATTATATGATAAGAGAACGAGAAAGATACAATATACACATGAGACTAAAGAATGGACAATTGATTTGTTAGTATGGCTATTATTAAACAAGGATAATGTTTGCAAAAGCGAAGCTAGGAATTATAGAGATGGTGAGTTAATTTCACTTTTGATTGTAGTATGGAGTGAAATTTAGATGTTAGAGGCAGTTTCATTTCTAGTTTGAGCAATACTAGACTTAACTTTTCTATAATATACTCAAAACTTTTCTATAATATACTCATACTGTTATGACCTATATTTAACTGAGGGAAAGAGAGGAGGTGCGACAAAGAGAGAGAATGGAGAGATTGTAGAATGCTTAGGGATTCTTGTGTGTATTACTCCCTATGCAATACCTTTATTTATAGTAGAATAAGAGAAGAGCATTAACTTGTCATCCAAGTAAATACAATCATATAGGAAAAGAATAACTAGAGTAATTGATAATCTAAAAACCAAATCTATCTAGCATTTACACACAATTAAAGTATATCATTAACACATACGCCATTTCTTTTCATGTTTCAAAAATTGGGGTGGGCTAGAGCCCATGACAGACGTTACCTGGCTCTACTCTTGATTGTTTGCATGTATGTTTGATGGTTGAAGCTTAAATTTAGCAGAATTTGCAGAACTTCCACAGTTTCACTGACAACAAAATATGTCCGTATTTGCATGTAACTGTTACATGAATATTTTTTGGGAGTTATAACGAAACACTCCCGGTACTGTTCACTTTTAATGAAAATGACATTTTTACTCTAAAAAGTCACTCCTGATACTATTCATTACAACACATTTTTGTCCTTTTGATTAAAACTTAAAGTTTTCAAGTCATTTTCATTAGTTTTCCTTATTTTTCTTTTGGGAGTTTGTGGCACATCAAAAAAGGTCATTTGCACTCTAAACACATCAAAATATAATAAGAGCAAAATTATGTTTCAGAAGAGTGCATAATGACTTTTTTCAGAGTGCCAATAGCGTCACACTTCTTTTTTCTTCCAAAAATTCCGAGCTACAAGCAACTTCAATATATATCTACGTAAAACCTAAAATTTTTAGCCTAGAAAATTTAAGCTTTAACCCAGAAACAACTTTTCTGCTCCAACCATTCTAGCGTAAATTTTTTAGCCATAGATTACTAAAGAATAAATTTAAGCTAATTTTTTAAAGGAATTTAAAAAAAAAACTACGTACACTATCCTAATTTAATTTTATGAACATTTTAACCTAAAAATATTTAGATTCCGATCAATATTGAAAAATCACTAAATTTGGGTGAATTTTAGTTAAATATTTTTTTTAACTATTTTAGCTGTTGGATTTAAATTTAGGCCGTTAGATCATTTTTTACTGTTATATTTGATTATATTAAATCTCTGCTGTTGGATTCAATAAATATA
>JAOTRO020189315.1:0-10681 GCA_028566515.2 Pyracantha coccinea | reverse complement strand
GCATGACCTTAAGCAACGATCGGGAGCTTGGTACGTATGACCAACGATCGAGCAGTCATTTGTAAGCACTTAATGAATGCCTCTGCTAGACCGTTCTATGTGTGAACATGGGGTACTGGATGTTCAACTTCAACCTCAACTGACATGCAATAGTCATCAAAAGTTTTAGATGTGAATTCTCCAACATTATCCAATCAAATAGATTTGATCGAATAATCAGGGTCATGAGCCCTGATAACCTAAGCCAACAGTTTGGAGAATGCAGCATTCCTTGCAGATAACAAGCACACATGTGACCAACATGTGGAAGCATCAACCAAAACCATAAAATATCTAAATGGTCCACATGGAGGGTGAATCAGTTCACAAATATCCCCCTGAATCCTTAGTAAAAAAATAGGAGGATTCGAACGAATCTTGTCATAAGAAGGCTTAGTAATAACATTTCCCATTAAATATGTTTGACATGTGATTCCTTGAATCAAACCTAAGCTTCGGGTTAATGGATGCCTTTGTGATGATTTGAGGATATGGTGCATTGCTGTTCGTCCAGGGTGTCCCAAATGATCATGCCAAAGTGTAATTTCGTGCATGGTCCTAGAGGTAGGGCCGGCCACATAGTGGCTCTCTATGAGGCGTATGGTCGTAGTATACAAACCACTTAGGATACGCTGGATATTCTCTAGAATATGCTTCTGGCCATATTCGTAGGAAGTTAAGCACATAAATTCAACTCCATTTTCTACATAGGTTTCAGCGTGGTAATTATTATCTCTAATGTCCTTAAAACTCAACAATGTTTTTTCGAAATGCTGAGAATAAAGTGCCTCATCAATGGTCAAAATTGTACCATTGGACAACATTATAAGTGCCTTACTGTGTCTTTCAATCAGGTTGGATGGGCTTGAGAAGGTTGTCAGATGTGCATTCTTATGTATGAAGTTAGTGAAATAGATGCGTTCACGCAAAACGGTGTGCGTGGTTGCATTATCTGCTAGACAACAAACTTCTCCACTAGTTATACCTAGAATGAAAAACTAATTTGAATTGGTCACATGCATAAAAGTTCTTAAAACAAATATCCATTCAAAATAATTTTAAGTATTTAAGGACGGAAATTAAGTAAAAATTTAATATCCAAAAAACAAGTCACCAACAAATAATCCAAACATAAAGGAAAATTGTTCAAAAATTAACCAAAAACACAAGGGGGTTTGGCCACTTGGTGGAATTCGGCCTCAATGTCTCAATTTCAACTAGAAAAAAGTTTATGTCTAAGATTCTAATCTTCCATAAAGGTAGCGGCCTCTTGAAAGTCAGAAACCTCCATCTTGGTACTCTATGGTTCGTCCACTTGCACAAAGTTTGATTCAAACTTCTTACAAAGAGAATGATATTCAACTACAACCTTTTGGGGAGCTCAGAAAATACGAGACCAATGGTCCTTTGAACCACAATGATAGTACATGTCTACATCCATGGTTTTAGGTGCGTTGCCCTTATTCTTGAAATTTAGGGCCTTGATAGCGAGGTTAGGGAGCTTCTGGGTTTTGTTTCCTCCCTTAGATGAGCCTTGCCTCTGTTGACCTTAACGGGGTGGCTTCCGGCCTCCTCTACCACGTCTCTGGCGTTTTGGGCATTGGTTCATGCTATAGTGTGTTTCAGGCTCAGCAGCCGTTCTAGTAGGTCGAGCTTGATGACTTTTCATCAACAACTGATTTTGTTTTTCTGAGAGAGGTAAAACAAAGATCAAATCCAAAAACTTAGTGAACTTCTAAGCTTTATATTGTTGTTGCAAAACAATATTAGTAGCAGAGAATGTCGAATAGATCTTTTCCAAGAGATCTTCTTCGGTCAAAGTCTTGTTACAAAACTTGAGAAGTGATCGGATTCAATAAAGTTCAAAATTATATTCATTCACAGACTTAAAGTCTTGGAAGCGCAAATGCTGTCAATCATGTCTTGCTTCAGGCAAGAGGATATCCTTTTGGTGATCAAAACGATCAGCCAAAGCGACCTATAGTGCTCATGGATCTTCTTCAGCATGGTACTCGATTTACAGTGCATCATGAATATGTTTTCGAATGAAGATCATGGCAGTGGCTTTCTCAGCTTCGCCAAGCGTGTTGTTCGTCTCATCTTCAATAGAGGGACACAAGTTCTTTGTGGTGAGGTGGAGCTTCACATCTTGGACCCACTTGAGGTAGTTCCTTCTAGAGACCTCCAAAACGGTGAAGTTAAGTTTGTTGAAATTCGACATGTTCCTATCACAAAATAGATGGACAAGATGTGGTTAGTGTAATGGAGAAAAAAGCAATCCATTCACATAGGAGTAGAACATTCAGGTTCTAATAGACATGTATTGGTTAAAATTCGCATGAAAAAACTTCAGGTTTTCATGGGTGATGTTTTTAAGGAAAACTTCAGGTTTTCAAACAAGGCATGTTTTTAGAAACTTCATGTTTCAAAAGAAATATGAACTTCATGTTCATATGCTCCTGCAAGCAAACACAAATATATATACATAAATATACAACAAGAAAATATACAAATAGATTTTCAAGTATAGAATTATAAGTGAAATAATTATTTGGACTTCCGGCCAAATTAAAGTGCGGGTGAAAAATTAAAAAACCCATAAGGCCTAAAAAATAGGCATTTAAATTTGGGGCCCAAAATAATAGGCCAAAAGTCCAGGGTGGGCTGAGTAGATTGAAACCATAAGTTCCAGGCCCAAATATTGGGCTGGGGTTAGGCACGGACTGATCAGGCCCCAAAAGAGAAATTTGGGCTGGAAGCCTAAGGCAGAAGATGGGCTAGAAGGAGGTCGGGTCCAAAAAAACATAGGCCCAGACATGGTGCTGATCAAATGCGGCGCAGTGCAGGTGCACCGATGCACTAGCTGCAGTTGGGATCGCATGCACGCGGGGACACAGATGCACCAATGTAGGGCTAGGATCCAGTGCAATACATGTGTAGGGACACCATAGCCCTACGAGCTGGTGTCGAACATGGGCTAGGCAGTAGATTATTGGCTGCAACCTTGTGAGCCTAGATTAACAAATCTATCCAGTGGGCTGAAAGGAACACCAAAGCCCAAAGCGCTGCTGTTTGGACCAAAGGTTAGCCAAGCCTAGATGGACATGTGTAAGGACCAAAGAACATCCCAACGTTGCTGCGTAAGGTCATCGAAGTTGAGGCCAACGCCGCCATTTCTGACAGCCATATTATAGGTTAATTTTGGTCGGGGGAAGCACAGGTTTGACCTGGAACCCTATTTTGAACAGAGAAATTTGATTTCTAGATGTTGGGTGTGAAAACCATAGGGATTTCCAATTGAAATCCTAAAAAACTGAATGAAATTCGTCGGGAATTTCAATAATCATCATTAGAGACGATGGGTTTGTCCCCAAAACATGACTATAGTTCATGATTCCCGATGGAAATCGGCATTAGTGTCGTGGCTCGTCTGCAGGCGAGTGTGGGTTTTGGGACGAAGCCATGGACAGCATCATTTTGGTTTTCAGGGAGAGAGACAGAGTTGCTGACTCTCAGCTTCGTGGTTTATGGCTCAGCTCAATGATACAGGCTTCAGGCCTTGGGATGGTGGTTCGACGCGACAGGTCTTACAAGACAGCGGCTCACGATGTGACGGGATGGGTTTTGTGAGAAACCATAGTTTTTAATTTTTTTTCTTAATTCCAAATTATAAGTTTAATTCAATGCATGGACATATATGTGATGCAATTTATGGCAATATCAAATTTACATAATTCAACAATTATGAATATAATGCATACACAAGTTATGTAGAATCTAAAATTCGAAAAACGTAAAGTTGGGTCATGCATTATGGTGAATGTTCATGCTATCAGGGCTGCAATAATATTGAGATAAAAACCGTTATTTTTAAAGAAATTGATTGCGTTATGATATTGATGAACTAGTTTGATGCAGAAAACTTTCACGTCAGATTCCCAAGCGCAGTGGTAGAAGTGTACTGATAACATGTTGTGACCTATATTTAACTGACAGGGAGAGGGGGTCGGTGACACAGAGAAAATATAGAGAGAGATGTGTTGGTAGGGTTGTGTAGAGGATGTATTATTCCCCCTATGTAGTGCCTTTTATTTATAGTAATAAGAGAGAGAATAAATCATTCTCTTCCAAGGAATTCAAGTCCTAATAGGGAAGAGTAACTAGAATAAAATCTAATATAAGATTTACACAATCACACTTAGATAAGAAGTTTATAACAAAAAGTTGATATGTGTCGAGACTTCTTCTTTTTGCAGTGAGAGTCTTTTTGAGTTAGTCTCCTCCAAAGACCTTCCAAAGAAAACTCTATAAAGGTGACTCGTGTCGAGACTTATTCTCTCCGATGTGAGAGTCTTTTCTCCGCTGTGAGATCTTCCTCCGCTATGAGAGAATCTATGTCATAAATCACCCATTCCCATTTTCACCTATCTCACCTTACCATTACTCACCCATCCCCACTATCACCTTCCTTATAGAATCCCCCCATTAAAAACCCAATTGAAAATTATCCCCATTAAAAACCCAAACGAAGAAGCCAACTATTTAGTTATAAAACCCAAATTTCAGTTCACCTGGTTCCTAGAGCTTTTATGGGAGTTAATGCAAATAACGTATCCCAGCTACCTGAGAGGATGACTCAACAAATGAAATCAACACTTACCAATATGTATGCATTAAATCAGGTTATCATTGATCTGAAAGTAGTTCTGTACCAAAAAAATAAACCAAATCGAATACACACATCTGGAAACGAGTCTACGAAGTTGCTGGGCTTTGCCAGCATTTTTGTCTAGATCTGGGTTCTACTTGGGTTCAAGTGCTTCAGTCATTTGGTGAAAGTCAAGTGGGCTTAAACAAGGACCATTCATGGGATATATTCTCCAAATTTCAAGCAATTATGACATCCCTGCAATGGCTCAGGTGGAGGTAGAAGATCTGGTGGTACAGTTGGAGAAATCTTTAGAACTATCCAACATGGAGCAAGGTGTGAAACTTGTTGGCGAGGCTTTGACAAAGAAACCCCTAAACAAATGGGGGATAAGAAACATTCTAAAAGGGGCCTGGAAGAAGTACGGAGACATCAACATCAACATCAATTGGGTCCAGGATAACTTGTTCATCATAATTATGATGGATGAGGGTACGGCTGACCGCATTGTAGATCAAATCCCTTGGGTGTCATGAATCAAAATTTTTTTGTCAAGAGGTGGCCCTATGATTTATCACTGGAAGAAGTCAAATTACACTTAGTCCCTTTCTGGATTCAAATGAGAGGTATCCCCTTGAACTTACATTCCGAGGGAAGCGTTCGAAGGTTAGCAAATAAGGCTGATGAATTTTTGGAGGTGGAGAACTTGGCTTACGCTAGGGGTTTCATTAGGGCCAGAACCCTGGTGGATACCACGATCTGATCACTGGTTGCTAGCTACAAAGGGCATGTGATACTGAGTTCTGGATTGAGTTTCGTTACGAAAGGCTTCAGGATTTTTGCTATAAATGTGGGCGAATTGGGCATGTCAACAATGAGTGCTCTTTCCCACATAATTGCAGATGAGCTGTTGGGTATAGCGATTGGACTAAGATGAAGAAACCCAAAGACATCCGGGAAGATAACCTCCCACCTAGGGTGGTATCTTTCAATGAGTGTTAGCATGCCGGAGCAACCTGTGAGCGTTGAATGGGAGATCCTATGCAAAGCATAGACCATAAGCGCGTCCAGAAGCGTGGGACAAGAAGCGGTGGGTCTCAAATGTTTAACACGGGCCTTGGGGAAAACGAATGTACACTTTGCACGAGGCTCTCAGAACCTAGAACCCTATTTGTGGTCAACAACAACAAAGGGGAACAGAACATATATTTCCACATAAGCATTGATGGGCCTATACCCTTGAATCTGAAATATGTTAGGGAGAGAACGTTAACCCAGTTGATGACCATATGGAGTTGGTTAGGCCTTTTCACCGAGCCCATGGAAATGGGGTTATTATACGGGAAATTAGTGTTGAGCCTAGAAGGAAAGCCCACGAGTTAACAATTACTAATGTCAATACTCCTATCAGGTGTTCCACACCTGAGCAACCACTAAAGAACATCTTCGAAGAGCTGGGCCTAACGAAGAGGAGTGGAAAAATGTGATTTATGGACCTTAATCCTCAGCTAAAAAAATTAAGTTAGTAGTGCAGGAAGTAATGGAGGGAAGAGAAGCCGGTTTGTTGATATGTCTTTGAAAAATTTGTGGGCTAAAGGCGAGAAGAGTTTATTGGCTGAGGGCAATCTCCAAAAGGTTCCGATCATAGAGGATGACGACCTATGGGCTTATCTAGATGATATAACAAAAGTGGACAATGAGGAATCTATGGCGTGAAGCACGAAAAGAAGTCCCTCGATGGTGGCAGCTGGCCTCAAACAGTCGCAAAATCGCCATGAGCTACCTCATTTGGAACTGTCGTGGTCTAGGGTTGGACATGGTGGTTTGAGCTTTACATGGGCTGATTAGAAAGTACAGACCCTTTGTGATTTTTCTATCGAAAACTAAAATGAAAAGTCATAGATTAGTTGGATGTAGAAGAAGAATGAGGTACAATTTTGGGTTTAAACTTCCTCCTATTAGGGCGGCGAGAGGTTTAATCTCGTCGAAAAATATAATGCATACGAGGATTAGAGAGGGGTGTAACAATGCGTAGTGTTAAGCTACGTGGGTGTATGTAAATCCTTATTGAGTGGAAAAACGAGAGTTCTGGAGTTGGCTTTCTCAGGTTCTTGGCCCTTGTATTAACCTGTGATTTTGTGGTGGGGATTTTAACGAGTTTTTGTGGAATTATTAAAGAATCCTTGGAAGAAAGAATCATTTTTTCGCCCACGCTATCTTCAGGAGTTCATGACGAGGATGGAACTCTTTGACCTGGAGTTCAGTGGGCCACTGTTCACTTGGCGCAGGACGCAAAATAACTGTCTCATTCATGAATATTTGGATAGAGGTCTCGTGAACAGGAGCTGGCAAGAGAGGTGGCCAAACACCACAGTTATTCATGGATCGATGCGGGCTTCTAATAATTGCCTTGTGATTATTAATTTTGACTCGAGACCTGCAAAAGGAAAAAAGATCTTCCGCTTTGAAGCCTTTTGGCTGGAGGATGAGGGATGCAGAGAAATTATAGAAAAATGCTGGAGTATCTAATGTGGGGGTGGATCATTACGGAAATGGAAGCAGAATATTGATGTATGCAGAGGCAACTTAGTGAATTAGAGTATGAAAAGATTCAAGGAAGGCATGATAGAGATTAATGACATCATCAATAAGTTGGGCTGTTTGCAGGAGAACTGAGAGGAAAACCATGAACAGATTTCAGCCCTAACTGGGCTGATTGATCAGCTAGAATAGAGGGATGAAAAATATTGGCAACATAGGGCGAGGTTAAAGTGGCTGCGGAATGGGGATTCGAATACTAAATTTTTTCATTAGATGGTTATTCAACGTCGTCAGTTTAATCAGATTGGCAAACTGCATAACAGTCAGGAGGAGTGGACGGAGAGCGTGGATAGCATTCAGTATGTAGTTCATAACCATTTCTCTTCGGTTTTTACCTCGTGTGGGCATCGAGATTGGGGCTCATTACTTGACAGTTTTGTCCCAATCATGTTGGAGGAAATGAATTCCCATTTGTCAAAACCCATTGAGCTGGAGGAGATTCATGAGGCGGTTTTTCAGATGAGGGATTCGAAGGCCTTTGGACCCGATGGATTCCACTCCTACTAGGAGATCATTGCAGAGGATATAAAGGATTTTGTCTAGGAATTTGTGAGTGGCAGTGTGAGTCCTCGAAATCTTAATTCCACCCATATTGTCCTCATTCTGAATACTCTAAGCCTGGAGTCAATTGGGCAGTTTCATCCTATCAAACTGTGCAACTTCTCATACAAAGTCTTCTCGAAGATTCTAGTGAATCGTTTAAAACCTTGGCTACCAAATATTATTTCCCCGACACAGAATGCTTTTATGGGTGGTAGACAAATCCAAGATAACATTGTCACGAGGTTTTCCGCTTCTTGAAGCTTAGAAAGGTGAAAAAAATTTGAATTTGCCATGAAGATTGACATGAATATAGCCTACGATCGCATTGAGTGGGATTTCTTGGAGGCGGTAATGGTTCGAATGGGTTTCGGTCCATAGTGGATAAATATGGTGATGGGATGTGTTACTACATTTGAGTTTTCTATTCTAATCAATGGCTAACCATGGAGGAAGTTCAAACTATCCCGGGGCTTGAGACAATGAAACCTTTTATCGCCTTATTTATTCCTTCTTATTAGTGAGGTGCTTGCTAGACTCTTGAAAGAGGCAATTAATCGGGCCTTCTTAAAGGGGATTACGTTCAATGTTAATAGGCCTCATATCTCTCATCTCATCTTTGCCAATGATACGTTGATTTTCCTCCAAGCCACGACTCAAAACTGCCATATATTGATCAACTCCTAAATGCTTACTGCAATACGTTAAGGCAGAAGATTGGCACTAAAAAATTCTCAATTTTGTTCAGTGCTAATACCCCACATTCTGTTCACCACGAGCTATGTACGATCCTCGATATGCCGCAAGTAGTTGATCCGGGGCTATATCTGGGTATCCCTACAGTTTGGGGAAGATCTAAAAAAGCTGCAATTGCTTTCATTAAAGAACGAGTATTGGCTAAAATGCAGGGGTGGAAACAATCATTTCTATCTTAAGCAGGTTGGGAAGTGTCGATTAACGCAGTAGTCCAAGCTATTCCAACCTATCCAATGAACTTGTTTCGGTTCCTGGATACACTTTGTCGAGAAATTGATTCGGCTGTTGCTCGTTTTTGGTGAGGCCAAAATGAGAGGGAACAGAAAATTCATTGGGTGAACTGGGAGACTCTGGGGAAGGCAAAATGTGAGGGTGGAATGGGATTTCGGAATCTCAATGAAATTAACTTGGCTCTTCTAGGGAAACAGTGCTGGCGACCAATAAACGAACCCAACTCCCTTTGGGCTCAAGTTAACAAAAGGCGGTATTTCCCTAACTACTTGTTTATAGAGGTGAAGCGTGAGAGCAAGGCCTCTTGGGCTTGGTCAAGCCTCTTGGCTGGAAGAGATGTGATTGTAGCGGGTTCACATTGGCAAATCATAGGTGGGGGTCACACTATGTTGTGGAGGGATCGTTGGATTCTGTTGTTAATTCAGGGACACCCAACCCCTTTCCATGGCGCAACCCCTGTCTCTAAGCAATTGGTTTCCTCCATAATCTACCAGGTGTCCCATTGTTGGCAGATCAATGTTATTAGTGATGACATTTTAGTAGGTGACCAAGAATCAATCCTTGACACTGCTATAGGTGATGGGGAGAGACAAGATAGGCTCATTTGGCTAGCGGATCGACGAGGAAGGTATACGGTAAAATCAGGGTACCATTGGGTTCACAATTAAGCACGCCACAGCTGGTCTCATCGGCCATCTTCGTTAATGTCTATCAACACCTCTGTGTGGAAAGCCATTTGGAGGTTGGACGTCCCACCGAAGATTAAAAATTTCCTTTGGAGGGTCTTCAGTAATCTTATTGCCACCAAACTCAAATTATTTCGAAAACGTTGCGGCTCTTCTCCGCGATGCCCTTTCTGCAATCTCCAAGAGGAATTGATTGAACATGTGTTGTTATTATGCCCATAGGTGGAGGGTGTTTGGTTTGGTGGTTAGTTAGGTTACCAAGTGCAGCAAAATTCCATAACCACAGTCCATGCTTGGTTTGAGCACTTGCTAAATGGGGCCGCTGGAAGCACTAATGGACGAATGCAATCCTTGGTCCATGTTGCATTCATGTGCTGGAATATTTGGAAGTCTCAGTGCAATGCTATTTTTAATCATAAGCTTCCATCTCCTCACCAAACCTTGCACGCTACCTCTTTTGCTCTTGCTTCTTTCCTGAGTGCGCAAGTTATGATACCTAGGGGAAACCGTGGGGTTATTACTGATCATGCTTTTGATGATACGTGGTCCCCTCCACCTGGTGACAGGGTAAAGATAAATGTGGACGCGAATTGGAAGGCTAATGGTAATTTGGGGTATATTAGAGTGGTGGTGCAGGACTCTAATTCTAGGTGTCTGGCTATTCGGAGGAGGGCAATCAGGGCGATAAGTTGTGCAGCGGCGGAAGCTCTCGGCATGTTGGAGGGGTGCCTCATTGCCCAACAACATGGGTTCACGAAAGTGGTTTTGGAATCGGATTTGAAGGAGGTAATCTCGTGGTTGAACGGGTGTATCGAGAATGGTTGTTGGGAGGCTTTCCATTCTCTTTGCAAGATTCAGCAGTTGGGGGAATTCTTCCATGCATGTGCCTAGTCTTGGGTCGCAAGATCGACAAATGAAGTGGCGGATTACGTAGCGTCGCACTTTGGAGTGGAGATGTGTGACTTTGTCTCGGTCGATCAGCCCCCATCTTCGTTCGTGCGAATTCTGAACAAGGACGGTCTCTCTTGTCCCCTAGTTAGTTTTTTGGCGGTTGTAAGGGGTTGCCGTTGTCTGTTTTAATGCCTTTCCTACTCCCCATATTTCCCTTTATGTTTCCTTGTTGCTTGCCCTGAGTGGCTTTCTTTATTCTCTTGACTTCAGCCCTGGCAATGAAATATTT
>JAOTRO020189314.1:0-18428 GCA_028566515.2 Pyracantha coccinea | reverse complement strand
GCCAACAAATCCATCAATAGTCAACCCTTCAAGCAGAGGGCAACGAGAAATGAGCTGTTCGACAGAGTTGTCAAGAGAAACATGAAGTGTAATATGGAGGAATTTGAGACTTGGAAAACACCCTGATATAGGAGGATAGTAAGTAGTGCAGTTTGAAGAGAGCTTCAAAACCTCCAATGTTTTGCACTTGAAAAGGCTTTGAGGAAACTCAAAAGTAACCCCGCCATCATACTTACAAGAAAAAAGACGAAGATGAAAATCAAGTTTAACAACATTACGCCTGGTGGCAGTGCAAAGCCAACCATCAATTCGAGTGAAAGCAGATTCATCGAAACAGCTGAGAGTAAAGTTTTGGATTTTTGATGAGTCACGAAAGAAAAGTACACGATCAACGAAAGTCATAAAATGATTGCTACATGCATCTGCATCTTCATCTTCATCTTCATATTTAGGACAGAAACTTGGCGTATAATCAAAGTGTAGATTAGGAACTTTAGTCCATATGTTGTTCCATCTCGTAGACAAAACGGTGGTTCTGACAGCATGTACCGTTTCAAGGAAAGAAAGAATGTGACAAAGGATCGTATCAGGTAATTCACTGATCCTGTCTTCAACGCTTGCTTGATGGTTTGATATCGAACCCATTGGTAATGGTAATTCACCAATCCTATCTTCAACGCTTGCTTTGTGGAAACAAACAGATCCTAGATGAAAAGGTTCAAGTATAATTATATTTGACCAGGGAAACGAAACAATCAAGCCCCACTAAAGATTTCTACTCAAGATTACATCTTTCTCTAGCGAAGAGCAGAAATGATAAGACTTGAAATATTTTCTTGGTAAACAAACAGATGGTAATGTAATGGTAACTTGGTAATTAAGGAAGTCGCAATGTAATTACTGCACTTGGTAATGGTATTTATCTTGTACGTAAGAGCCTTTAGATTCGGCTCTCACCAAAGGCGAATTCGAACCAAATTATTATGGCTAACTCATTATGATGTTTAGCTCATACTTATCACTCGTAATCATCAACCATGAATGTTACAAAATCTAATGGCTCAAAATGAGTGTAAAAATATTGTCCCTTTACCCTTGGATGTTAACAACGGAGAAAAAAGGCATTACAAAGATGCTAGATTAACAACTGTTCAAGAACATGGCAACATCTGCAAAACAGTATTATATATTGCCCCTTCTATCATCATCATCACCGTAGGTAAGTCCACAGTGATACAATAAAATATACCACAGAAAAACAAACTGCAAACGATCACCTAAACAAAAGAGGATTTTTTTTTCTCTTTCCCGAACCCTAGAAACACACTGGATAATAATTCAATTCTGAAACCCACAATCGCATTTCAACTTGACAATCGAACACCTTTGGAAACTGTAAAACTTCCCTGCATAAGTTGTCAAATAGATGACCTGGAATCCCTTTAATAGAAATGATCATCTTTTGTAGAAAAGTCCCGTTCTCTAACAAATACTTTACCACTTGCACCTCTTCCCGCCTTCCCTTGAATCCGTTTATAGTGATTGTCTTGAGGTGCACCATCAGAGAAAGCGGCGCAAACTTTGGTGGATTAAGTACTTGCCGGAAGTCTACTTCATTGCATATGTTACAATCCTAAAAGGTATTCAAAAGAAAGAATGAAAGCATGAGAATCCAAAAGGCTACCATGTTATTAAAAGAGTAGCATAAGTGGAAGTACATCCTACCTCGTGTTCAAAGACGAGATGTTCTAGGTCAGGTGATTTATTGAGTAACTTTATTAGAAATCCCCAGTAACCGCAATCATAAAAAACCAGGTTCAATTGGTTCAAATTGTCAAAAGCAGGCAAATCACCCTACATCAAAATAGGATCAAGCAAAGATCACAAAAGATATTCATGCAAGAATTGAACATTTGCTACACATAATTCTGTCCCAAATATAACGTAACGAAACAAGTCAAAGACAACATACCTCAAAATTACGAATTGAAAGAGACAGGTACTTCACATTGGAGATATTTTTCAGAATATCAATGGCACGATCAGCCTGCATTTTATACTGGAGACTATATTCCACATCTGCAGATTCACCATTGGACAGTTCTTCGTACAGGAGGTCAACATTTGCCTTGACGACGGAATTTGCATTGATTAACAATAAAAACTTTGACAAGCTATCCAGCTTGACGTCAAGGGATTCAAGTTTTGGAGCATTAACACATAACTTATGATCATTGCCACCATAAGCATTTCCATACGCTAAATTTATTACTAGTTTCCTCAGTTCTGGTGCTGAGACGTTGACATCCATATCATAATATTCAAGGTATCCCTGTATTTCCAAATCTTCAAGTACAGGGAGGTAAGAAAAAAGCATCTTCACGGAGATACTTTCAGGATGCTGAATTACAACACAGAGGGACTTGAGACTTGGGAAACAATTTGAGGCAGGAGGATTGGCAATAAAATTGAATTGCAGCTTCAAAACTTCTAGATTTTTGCTCGTGAAAATGGTCTGAGGCAATTCAAAATAATCTTCTGCATCTGAGTGAACAAAAAGATCAAGTTCACGAACATTGTGTCTAATTGCAGTGCATATCCAACGATTAAGAATTGACGGTTCGACGTTGAAGCAGGAAGAATGAAGACAGAATTTTTGGATGCGTGATAAATTATGAGAGTCAAGTACACGATCCACAAATGCCATAAAGGCATTAACATCAGGGTAGTCATTGTCACAAAAGTATAGATTGGGTACGGAAGTCCATATGTTCTTCCATATCTTTGACAAAACGGTGGTCCTCACAGCATACTTCGTTGGAAGAAATGAAAGTGTGCGACAAAGAACATCATTTGGTAATTCACTTATCCTATCACTAACTCCTTGACGCTTTGGCCTCGAACTCATTTGTGCCCTTCAGTTAAATGAAAAAAGTAAAAAAATAAAATCTTTATTTAAGCTCTGCATATGGTTACTAGAATCTAATGGGGAAGTAAATGCGCCAACATTTTAGTATAATATATTTTGACATTTCATATCAAGAATTTACAAAGAATGGCGGCAATAACACTGCATTTAACCATAATGTCTTCGAATGATAATTGCCTTTCACAGATATATTCCACCCATGAATTTCCACTTTGCCAAGAAATTTTTATTACTTAATGGAAACAAACAGATCCAAGAAGAAAATATTTGATACCATAACATTGTTCCGGATGCTTTATTCAATGAGAAAATAGAATCAACAAAATAAAGATTTCATCTTTTCCTAGAGACAATCAACAGAAACGGTAAGACTTAAATTTATCTATTCCTCGATTAATTTGGCACTTTTGGTAACCAAACAGATGAGAATGGTAAGGAAGTCAAAATGTTATACCTGGTAAGAGCTGAGCTGCTGTGATGGCCCGGGGAAAATATGAATTGGTTGTCACCGCCGCTATCTCTGCAACTCTGAAGTATGAGAGTGAAGCACAAAACAGAACACACATTTGACTTCGTACTAAAACAAATTGAACAACATAATGAGTAAAGACAAGGGGGAAGTTATGGTGGAAATGGCCCTTCCCCTTTGCACTACCACCTCCCTAAAACATGCAGAAATTGGATGAGAGTTTGCAAAACATGCAATGAAATTTGAATTGTTCTGATGCAGTAATTTGGGATGAAGAAGCTCTTTCCTAGTTGGAATCTTATATATAAGATGATATGCCTGTTACCCTTGGATTTCTCGCAATCAGTGACTCTTTTCAGCTGATAATTGAATTAAAAAGATTACATTCCAAACATGCATTTCATTTTGACAAACCACAAAGGAAAAGGAAAGGGGTTTCAAAATAAGACTAAGGGTTTCGATTATTGCTCACCTTTGCTCTTGTAGAGGCTTGTAAGACCTTTGATTCGTCGTCTTAAAGAGGTGCGAGTGCCAATTGGGGATCAAAATTTTGATCTTTAGGTTTTCAGTTTCATCCGGCGGAAAGTTTGAAGGGGGTGAGGGGTCAATAAAGATCTATTTATACCCGGAACACTTCAGGGTTCCGTCCACTCAGTTCTATTTTGTAATTATTAGAATTCATAAGTTGTCCGTTTTTGTTAGAAATATTCTATCTATGTAAATTTTCCTTGTTTATTGAGCCCCTCTATGGTTTCTTGCACAATAGCAGGAAGAAAATAAGCAATCCTATTCATACTGAAATAATAAAAATTCAGAAAATCATGTGCACCCATAAAGTGAGCCACTTTGGGCTACACCATACCAACAGGACCAAATTCTTCACTTTAAACATTGCATAGAGCCTGAGATTCACATATGACCCCTCTCCAACTCCTAAGCAATTTTAATTCTACAGTATATGAAGAATTAATGCAATGAAAAACAAAGAGACTGCATATTTATGTTCACCTTTGATAACAGACTCATGCTAAAGGATCATCTTCAACGAAGCATCCATTGTTTCCATTTCAAACATCAACAAAGCTAAAATTAAATTCCTAGATAAAAACCCTTATAAAGCCAACAGTGTCACTTCGATAAATGAAACTTGACACATCTTAGAACCCCTTTCAAAACATTAAAATTTGCTTGTATACCTTCTCTTTGTTAATCCAAATTCAGGAGCATGAAAAGTCATCTTCTTCAAGACTTCAGCATTCTTAAGCAAATACTTTGCTACTTCAATCTCATCTACTTGTGCCTTGACTGCCCACATAGCGACAGTTTTGAAGTGTGATAACAAACAAGAAGGTAGAAATTCTGATGCACTCCAATTATGCTGTACGGATATATATTGGAAGATATATATCAGATTTCTTCAAGCATTACGCCTAAGCATTCTTCATTGGATGTGGGCTGATTATACTACTCATTTTCTAAGACAAGACATTCTAGACCAGGTGTACTCTTGAGCGACTCTATTAGGTGTTTCAACCAGAAGCAGCAGATAGGAGCAAGCAGTATCAATTTTCTCAAGTAAACAAAACTCCTTTGTGAAATATAAAGCATTAATCAAACAGAAATTCGAGTGAAAATGAAACATTTGGTCATGCATAATATACTGTCAGGAATCGTAGTTGCCAAAAGGGGAAAGAGACTTCAGTTATAAAGCTATGTTTGGTACCTGCCATAATGCAAGTGAAAATCTTTTCATGCAGGTGGCATTAACCATCTTTATTATTTCCTTTCCATACCAAAACCATAGTAGTGAGTTTCTTTCAATCTATCATACATAATGGCAGAATGTAATGCACAGAACAAGTTAGGATATGCTTACCTTAAAAATATGACCCTAAAAATACAGATATTTGGCAGTGGAAATTCGGGCCAGAAGCTTATGCATACGGTTACAAAATGCATATTGTTCATCGTCTTGGTACCTCCAATTGACAAAAATCTTGGCTTCGACTAGGGGTTTTGTATCCTCCAGGATATATTTTGACAAAAGGCCCTCGTTGAGATGAAATTTTTGAAGCTTTGTAGCTTGGAAGACCAAAAGGAGTTCTAAAAACTTATTCCTATCCACTTCAGTTCATGTGCAGAGATGTCAAAGCTAAATAGTTCTCCAAGATCTCAGTCAAAGTTCAAATCTTCAAGTACAGGGGGGACTTCCACTGAGTGATATTGAGGATACTGAAATGTAACGTGGAGGACTTTGAGACATGGGAAACAACCAGACGTAGGAATATTAGCCATACACTTTGACCACCACAGGTTCAAAAGGCAACAACAACATCTCACCATCATCTGATTCAACCAAAAGATCAAGTTCCGCAACTTTACGCCTAATGGCAGTGCGAATCCAACCATCAGCATGAGAGAAATCCTGGCTAAAATCCTCGGCAAGGGAATAAAAAACACGGAATTTTCTAATGCTTGTTGATTCCCGAAAGAAAAGCACACAATAAACAAACTCTGAAAAGCCAGTAGAGGAGGAGAAATCTCGACTGTCGAAGTTCAGATCGGGAACAGAGGCCCATATGTCCTTCCATCTTGTAGACAAAGTGCTAGTCCTCACAGCATCTTTTGGTACAGGAACAGAAAGTATACGATAAAGAACTGCATCCGGTAACTTGCTGACCCTATCTCTACCTCCGGCTCGAATCTTGGATTCCGAACAACAACTCATCTGTAACCTAATTACACACAAAAAATAATAATAATAATAAATAAATAAATAAATAAAAACAAGAATTATCATCTATGCTTATGTTTAAATCACATAGAAATTAAAGAAACCGAAAAGACATGAAATTGTTCAAACCTAGAGGTCTCTGTAGACTTAAACTAAAAATTAAAAAGTTAAAAGCTCTTAAATTTATGCTCTGTTTTGTTACGCAGAATCTAAAACGTAAATAACAGCAATAATTGCAAATTTTTACATCAAATCCCACTGTCTCAGTAAAATTTTTACCGGTTGAAACAAAAATTTCACCAGGCATAGTATAAAGACACAAAGTTCAGACTTGGAACTTTCAGTTCTTTCCGTTTACTTTTCTCAGTTTTCTTGGTAACCAAACAGATGGTAAGGAAATCAAAAAGTTAGGAAGAAATTACCTGATAAGAATGACGAGAGGACCAGAAAAATGCTTGCTTTGGTGAACGGTGAAGAAGCTGATTGGTTGCTGAGCAAACCGGGAGGGATTGTGGCGGTTTGCCCTTTTCATACCATCTCTGCAACTGCAACTGTCAGGTTTAAACGCAGCGTTGTAGCTCTTTCCTCCTTCGCTTCCATGGAAAATTGCACAATTACCACATGAATTTTTCACTTTTGTGGTAATTACCACACAGAGTATGCTAGTTTACAATTACCCACCCAAATTTTAGAGTGTTTTACAATTACACACGGTTTTTTTTTCTCACCTTACACTCTTTGCTTTATCTTTGGCTTTCAAGTTAGTTTTCCTTTAGTTTTTAAGGAAAATTTTGAAATAAGTCCAATTTTATAGCCTTCTTTTGAAGTAGGTCCAATTTTTAGTGAGGTTAATTTTTGAAATAGGTCCAATTTTTAATCCAATTGGACCCATATCAAAAAACCCCTAATTTTCATTGGACGATAACCACAATACGTATGTCTAATGGAAGCATCAGGTGGGTTGGTTGAGTTCAATTTCAACCTGTTGGGCAACCAAATAGACTTGGTTGGAATTATTGAAGCCCATTGCCACTCAATAAAATGGGCAAACCAACCCACCCAAACCATTCGTCGAAAAGTTGAGTTTCACGAGTTTCACAAGTTTGGATTAATTGATTTATTTCTTATTCTTAATGTGATTATGAGTGACAAACAATCTAAATTGCGTGCTGGTGTATATGGGATTACGAACGTAAATATTGAAGAACAAAGATTTCTGGAATCCACCAGAGATTCGGATAAAACCAAAGGGTTGTTTGATTATTTCTGATTGGCATTTTACCCAAACGAGTCCATCATAACGGCATAATTCCTCACTTTAGTCTCTAATTTGAAATTAATAGAAGTAGTCCTGAGTTTGTCCATCACTCATTTTGGTTTTTATGTGAAAAATCTTTTTTAAATAAGAACCAAATTAGCAAAAATACCCTCAATATAATAAACAATTGGCCAAAATGATTTGCCAAAAATTGAGGGTAACTCTGTGATTTTTTTCCTTACGTAACAGAGATTTTTTACGAAATGATCAAAATGATTGATGATGGACCAACTCAGAAATCAGTTTTATCGATTTTAATCTCAGAGACCAAAGTGATGAGCTATATATCGATATCGATAAGGGTTGCATTTGATGGAAATGTTAGAAATTTTCTCAAGACGTTGAAATTTAAAATGAAACTTGTCATTCTAGTTGTCGATATTTAACCGTTATGTCGGAGATAACGAGACGATTTCAGCCGAAATTTCAAACACCAGAACTAATCAATTAATTACATGTAAATTACAATTGGAAATATCTTATAAATTTATTTAGTGGTCATACATGTAGCCGTTCATCGGAGTACATGTAGTTGATCATATCATACATGCGAATTAAAATTAGAAATATCTCTCTCCGGTGGCTTTCTCGGATTTGCCACCCTCGCATTGACCAATCCCAGAGGAGGAGGTCAACAGGCGGTCTTCTTCTTCACCTAGGATGGCGATCAGCATCGTGGACTACGAGCTACCGTACGACACCCACAACGTGTACGACGTGTCGTTTTACAACGACAGAGTCCACACCATGGTCACCAGCAACTCAGCCATGGTGGAATCGTGGCTCTCCAACGTCACTCCCTCCAACCCCAACCACCGCATTGTCGGCCTCGACGTCGAGTGGCGCCCCAACAACCGCTACTACCACAACCCGATCGCCACCCTGCAGCTCTGCACCGGCCCCAACTACCCCGGCTCCCTTCAAATCCCGGCAGGCACGGTGCTGCCCGGCGTCCGCTTGGACCCCAATTGCCTAATATTCCAGATTTTACACTCCGATTGGATTCCCCATTCCCTATCCACTTTCCTCGCCAATCCTGCCTTCATGTTCGTCGGCGTCGGCATCGAGAGCGATTGCGAGAAGCTGCTTTTAAACTACAGGCTGCGCGTCGCCAATGTTGTTGATCTTCGGGGTTTAGCAGCGGATAGGTTGGGGGTTGGGGAGCTGAGGAACTTCGGGTTGAAGCGGTTGGCGAGCGCGGTGCTGGGGAAGGAGCTGGAGAAGCCGAAGAGTGTGACTTTGAGCAGGTGGGACAGTCAGTGGCTTACTTATGCTCAGATTCAGTATGCTGCTGTTGACGCTTTTATTTCATATGAGATTGCAAGGCAATTGAATCTTAGGGGTGCTTAGATGGATTGTTATTCGACATTGTTGCGATGACAATTCTAATGTTGATATTCTATTGCTTTAGTACGATTGTTTACAATGTTGGGTAGCTTTAGAAATTTGTATTAGAATGCTGGTTTAATGGAGTATATTTAAGGATTTTGGTCGATATTGTGGATAACTTTTCGTGTTGATGTGTTGTTAGTTGCACTTATGAGCTCGTTTAGTAATTGCTTTACGTTTCTCATCTGATCAGATGGTTTTGACTTCGGCATCTGTATATACATGTATTGTTGTTTCCTGATTGAATCTGCTCAATGCAAGTAGGAAATTAATCGAACACCTCCTCGTTCGATTGCATGAATGGTATTACTTGGACCGACTGGACTTGGATCGCTTGCTGGTTTTAATCGGTCATAGTTAGGGATTGGATTGATATTGTGGGAGCTTTTGCTAGTGATGCTTTGTTAGTTGCAATTTTTGAGCTAGTTTAGTAATTGCTTTATGTTTTTCATTTGATCAGATGTTTCTGACTTTGGCATATGTATATGCATATATTGTTCGTTTCCTGTTTGAATCTGTTCAATGCAAGTAGGAAATTAATCGAACACCTCCTCGTTTGATTGCATGAATGGTATTACTTGGACCGACTGGATTTGGATCCTATTGAGCAAATATGTTGAAAGGGACTCCAAAATGCTCTGTTTGTAGTTATAAAATGAGACTGGTTAGGAATTTCGTCTAGATCTGCACCCAGAAGAATTGCAACTTAATTTCGTATTGGTTGAGACTTGATAGTATTGGTCGATTTTCTCATTAGATGTGTTGGCGGGAGTCCGTGAATTGCTGCGTAATCCTTCGTTTCTGACTGTAAGAGCCAGTTTCTAATATTATTGCGGCACAATGCATGTTCTTATTTGACATATCTTGGGTAGGTTTGAAAGACTTAAGTTGTTAAGGATGTTCTGAAATTAGGTTCGTATGCATCAAATGCTGCATATGGGTTGATGCAAGCTCAAATTGTAAGCTTCATGTAGTAATGCACCGGGAAGTAAGAGCACCGACTTTATGTTTCCATGTTTATAATTCGAGCTCGCATCAAACTGTATTGCGATTTAATTTGTTTCATTCCCCCAATCTGTCCAGTTTTTAAGGGGGTTGAATATGATGGGTCTCCATGCAGGCCACACCCTTCCACTCTTCCTCTCTACAGGAAAGGAAAAGAAAACTCCTCCCCTTTTTCTGTGCACCTCATGTGTGAAAATCGCTCTACACCGTGGAATGGTGCATGGATCAAAGAAAAAATCCGAGAGGTTATGAAGCTCATATGAATGACAGTAATACAAACATATGTGATTAAAAGACATCCAATCCCAATTATAAAACAACATTTCACAATCCTTTGAAAATCTTCCACACCATCACCGTCGCCACCCAAACTCCACCATAATCTTGCTAGTGGCATTTCCCTGCACTCTCTTTATTCCCCTAGCTAGTTGTAAAGTTGTTGAATGATTATCATATTCTTGAAAAGTTGTCGAATGATTGTCATATTAATGAAAAGGTATCGGATTATCATAGTAGATTATTATTGAGTTTAAATAGCGAGATGGAGTTGTAATTTGCAACATGTTCATAAATAATGTAATTTTGCAGCTAATGGGTTAGCCAAATTGGGTTTAAACAGCGAGAAGCCTCCTCCAAACCGATTACAAGAGATATACTTGCATGAACCGATTACTAGAGATATACTGATATACTTGCATGAAGTTGTTGTATATTGTTACAACCTGTCCCTTATTTTCATGTTTTTTATTCATCAAAGTAATGAAATTACAAAAATGCTCCTGACAAGCTAGGTGAAGATCCTAAGTGGTTTTGTATGTAAAAGCATCTCCTTATGTAATTTCAACTTTTTCCTTTGTAATTTCCCTTCAACCAAAACTTAATACGTAATTAGCTTAAGTTATTTCAAGCATGCCTTACCCCTCCATTCTTCCTTCCTTTTTCCGGCTACCCCTTTCTTTTCCTTCTATAATCCTCTAGTGGACATGTATAGTATAACGGGAACAACCAGAGGTGGGAGGAGTATGCAGGTAATAAAATTTCACATCAACTTCAAAACCACCAGTGTTTTGGACGTGAAAAGGCACTGGGGCAACTCAAAAAGCCCGTCAGCTACATCATTTACATAAAGATGGAGATCGCGTTCAACAACATTATGCCTGACGCCGTGTGAATCCAACCAACAATACAAGTTAAATCCTCGGCATCAGACCAACGAAGAGAGAATTTGTGAATGTTCGATGAGCCATGAAAGAGAAGCACATGGTCGACAAATCCCATAAAAGCAGCAGAGTCAAGCCAACGTAAATCTCTATCGTTGAAGTTTAGATTGGGAATAAAGGCCCATACATTCGTCCATCTTGTAGACAAAACCGTGGTCTCCACAGTACCTTTTGTATGAAGGAACGAAAGTACGTGACAAGGAACTCCATTTGGTAGTTTACCGATCCTATCTTTACCTGCGGCATGAAGCTTTGGTTTCTTAAATGGAGAATTTTTCCAGGAACATTAGTTCTAGAACTACAAGCAAAAGCAAACAGCAAATTGTTTACAGAGATGAAAAATACAAAGGTTAATACTTGAATTTACTACTATTGCTCTATTGTTTTTTTCCCCTCAGTTTTTGTAGTAACCAAACAGAACATAACGAATCAGAAGGTAAAGAAGTCACAAAGTTACGAAGAAAAATTACCTAATAAGCCCTTCTGGTACTGCCAATGAATAGTAAAAGCTCTGATTGGTATCTGAGAAACGGTAGGAAAATCCAAGAAAATGAGAACCGCAGTATTGTCGTCAACGTGAACGTCTCAGGCTCTCCCATCCTTGCAAAGTTTTGAAACTCGGTACTTCTTTCTTCTATTCGAGGGTACTTTAGTTTTACTAACATCTTGAAATTCATAGAAGTTTCAAGTACTTTCTTTCTACACAAGTATTTGAAAGTGCTTCATTAACACACACTTAGCAAGTTCTTTAGAAAGTACTTTTGTGTATTGTACTCAAATGTAGTCAAAAGCGATTTTACTTGTAAAATCGTAGCTTTAAGATTTCGTTAAAAGAAAATAATTTCCACAACACTGGTTATGCACACTCATGTTTATCTGCCGACCTTTATATCGAGTACAACAAAAGACAACAAAGGGCCAGTTTAAACACGAATGTGCGTAAGGAGAAACAAACGTGTACAAAAATAATTTCTTTTGGTTGAGAAGGGGCTCAATGCCCAAACCAACGAAGCAGACAACATTAATATGGAAAGGGGGCAGAAATATCTTGAAAGACCAATTTCCAAAACAAACGAAAATATTGAAACTAAAATGCAAATAGATTATTCAGTACCATCTTAAGAAGAACTACATAGTTTGCTTTAGTTTTCTTTGCCAAAAGAACCTTTCTAAAACAGAGAATAAAATCCCTAAAACTCATCATGCTCAAATTCCACTTGGCATGCCTTCGAACCCCTTTCAAACCAACAAAATTCCCCGTATAACTCCCTTTTTTTGGGCTGAAAGTAATTGGTAAGAATATTCATCCTATTCAAAACTTCGCCATGTTTCAGCAAATACTTTGCCGCTTCCATCTCATCCTCCCTTCCCTCGAATCGCAATATTGAGATGGTCTTGAGGTGCGATGACAAGCAGACAGGCACAAAAGCTGGTGGATTCCATCCGTGCTCCAGGTGTCCATAATCTTCGTCGCAGATTAAACCCTGACAGTTATTTGAGGAAAGAATCAAAAGAGAATCATTAAGAGCAGCATGCTGGTATTACGTAGCAGACGAGAAGATAAAGCTTACGTCATAAAGTTGAATGACAAGATATTCCAGCTTTGGTGATCTCTTGAGCAACTCTGTTAGCAAATTCCAGTGATTGCATTCATAAAGATCCAGCTTCAAGTGGTTCAAATAATCAAAAGCGGGCAGAAGGGCAGGCTTCATGAAAGACAAAGTATTGATTGCAGAAAATTAAACATTTGGTTATGCACCATAAAATATCTCAAATCATAAATTTTCCAAAATGAGAAAGAGGCATTAACCGCAAACAATAGGTTTGGAACAAATAAAGAATAATATACTTACCTCCAAAAGATGAACTGAAAGGGTTAGATGCTTAACGTTGTGAATCCCGGCCAGAAGCCTTCTTGCACGCTCAACAAAGCACCGTGCTAATGCACTTGCATAATGTTCAGGAAGATAAATCTTGGCTTTGAAGAGATGGTTTGCATTCTCCAAATGGTAACTTGAGAAACCCTCCTCTCTGAGATCAAACGTTTCAAGCTTGGGGGCGAAAATAAAAAAAATGTCCCCATCTTTATCAAAATCATCATAGTCCACACTTATCCTTAACCTCCTCAATTCAGGAGCAATGATGTTGAAATTGAAAACTACACCATATCGATGAGATCCTTCTATAGCTAGATCTTCAAGTACAGGGCAGCTCGATAAAAGCTTACAGATTGAATCATTAGTAGGCTCTTCAAGTACAACCCGAAGGAACTTGAGATTCGGAAAACACCCTGATGCGGGAACATTGGTAATAAAATTTGAACCCAATTCCAGAACCCTTAGGGTTTTGCACGTGAATGCGCTTTCAGGCAACTCGAAGGTTTGGCCTTGATATGAATCAGCCAAAACACTAAGTTCAACAGAAAGATCAAGTTCAACAACATTATGCCTAACAACATTGCGAACCCAACGATCAATATGAGAGAATCTGATGATGTCGTCACACAAACAGTGAAGACGGAATTTTTGAATGTCTGATGCATCATGAAAGGAAAGTACCCGCTCAACGAAATTACAAAGGTCAACAGAGCGAGAGAAATGCCCACGGCGGATGTCTATGTTAGGAATAGAAGCCCATACATTCCTCCATCTTCTAGACAAAGCGCCAGTATTCACACAACATTTTGTTTCGAGGAACGAAAGTATGTGCAAAAGCAACGCATCTGGTAATTCACTGATCCTATCTGTAACATTTTCTTTACCCCTTGACCCCAAGGACTTCAAACACATCCCTAAAAACATGGTAACAATGTTGTAAATTTAAAGACAGCTTAAGCTTTCGTTGTTAATAATTCATATAAAAAATTCAATAAATTACCTTTTATCTGAGTCAGAAACAACAAATCAAAGCAGATAAAAGCACACATGCATGTTCTTACCCTTGTATCAATAAAATCAAAAATAAAAAATAATTTTTCAATTACTTATGTTTTATTTACATGAAAATGGTGCGGATCTAAATCGAAAGAGTAAGACCTTTTGACCTAAAAAATTAAACGGTAAGATCTGAATTTTTTATTTTTTTTTATAAAAAAATTTCCTCTATATTAATCAGAAACAACAAATTAATCAAAGCAGATAAAAGAACATGCATGTTCTTACCCTTGTATCAATAAAATAAAAAATAAAAACGATTTTTCAATTACTTATGTTTTATTTACATGAAAATGGATGCGGATCTAAATCGAAAGAGTAAGACCTTTTGACCTAAAAAATTAAAGGGTAAGATCTGATTTTTTTTTTTTCTTATAACAAAAAAATTCCTCTATATTCTTTTCTGTTTTTTCTCGGCAACCAAACAGATGGTAAGTCGTTTGACAGAAAAAAAACAGATGGTAAGGATGTCAGAAATTCAGGAGGTGAAGTACCTGATGTGAGCTTCTGGGATCGGATGGACCCAGAAGAGTGATCAGATTTGGTGGTTGGTGGACGAAAAATTGTGATTGGCAGCTGAGAAACGGTGAGGAAAGCTAAGAAAGTGAAAACCTGAAGAGCAAACCCTATCGGGACTTATATTAACCGCAGCTGCTGCTCTCAAAGTGCGAACATTTCAGATTCTCTTGACTAGAGAATTTATATAAAGTCACCATCTTTGACCTTTAAACCTTGGTAAATGGGGTTTTTATTACCAACCAAACATGCGATTCCACCAATGGTAAAGAAATGATAAGCAAACAAAGCATATGGATACGGTAGGAGCTTTTGTGCTTTTTTTTTTTCAATAATAAAGAAAAGCGATTTTTTAAGTAGAAATAAATTTTTTGGAAATGAAAAGTTGTAAGAAATGAACAAAAATGGTAGTGATTCACAAATACTGCGTGGAAACGAACTAAAAAAATGAGATATCGAAGTAGTACTTGTAATGTCGAATAATTAGGATCAAATTCCGTGTATAGCTCCTCTTTTGCACACTGAAGAGCCAAATCCAACGACAGCAAGAACTCATTCTTTTACTAAATTCTATCTGTTTGCAAAGTGTGTGCGAGAAACCCGTCCAAGTGCACTGAGAAGTAGTGCATTCAGTATTTCCCTTAGAAGCACGAGGTTAGCGATGATCGTTTCAGCCTGGGAAACAGTCAGTCGATGTAGGGATGAAACAAGCACAACTTAATTTCGCTTGTTCATCCATCTTTTCCCTTTGAAAGCCCGTTTTGAGGAGAACTTGCTAAAGAAAGCATTGGTGGTACTTCTCCCTAGACGTGACTTTGGCCCTCCTGTTGTTGAAACATGGAGATTCAACATTTCACTATTTCACATTGTTGAAATAAGATAGAAATCTACTATGCATTGTCTTCATTCAGATAATGCTCTTACACAAGTTACAACTACCTTTTACTTCCCTGTACAGAATCAAAACAAGTTCCAAATTTAAATTTTTATAGTGTACTTCTTAATTGCATACAACACACAACAGAATCAAGAAGCATGAAGAAAAGAGAAATGCGGAAATGTTTTCTTTCTGAAGGTTGAAGCGTGTTCATGGTCTCCGACATAGAGCTTCTCTCTTCTCGCTTCTCGTTAATATGACCATGGCACGAATGAAAATGCAAGTATCTTCAGATACAAAAGAGCCCACGACAAATAGTTTCATCTTAAGAATGACAACGTTGCTTTAATATATTATTGCCAACCAGGATCTTTCAAAAACACAGAATCGAACTTCAAGCAGAATATCCTAGAAAAAAAGAAAAAACTCATCATAATCAGATTCGACTTGACATTTGACAAGTTGTTGAACCCCTTCGAAACCTTCAGACTTTAATCTATGCGTCCTCTTCTTGATATCCAATGCTAAGTTTAATAATCATCTTATGCAAAACTGCACCAACTTTTAACAAATAATTTGCCGCTTCCATCTCATCCTCCCTTCCCTAGAATCCCACTATCGAGATGGTCTTGAGGTGTGATAACAAACAGATCAGGCACAAACTCGGGTGGACTCAATTCAAGTTCTGGGTATCCACAATATTTATCACTGGCAACTTCCCGGCAGTCACTAATTTAAAGAAAGAATAAAATGAGAGTCATTAGGAGCAGCATGCAGATATTGCGTAGCAGACGAGGAAATACAGCTTACATCATGAAGTTGTAGGGCAAGATATTCCAGCTTTGTTGAGCAACTCTATTAGCACTATCCAGTGATTTGAATTCATAGAGAGCAAACTCCAAGTGCTTAAAATTATCAAAAGCGGCCAGAAAGCAAGGCTTCATGAAAGAGAGAGCATTGATCAAAGATAAACTCGCACCGAAAACTAAGAATTTGCTCGTGCACTATATAATATCGCAAATCATAAATTTCTATAATAAGAAAAAAGGCAAGTAGCAAACACTATGTTTAGAACAAATAAAGAATAATCAGAACAATAGATATGGGGCAAAATATGGAAAAGTAGAGGATGCAAGGATGTCTTTTTCCTTGACGTGCTTTGGTATATCATGGAAGGACATATGCGAATACAGACGGTAAACTTCTTATTCATTTACGAATCTGTTCTTTTATTTTAATTATTATTTTTGATTTGCTTTCCAAAGCAGCCAAAGCTAATTATGTACTACTTAATTTCTTCATTCCTGCAAATTCATCAAGTCTAAATTTGAAAAATAAAAATAAAAATCATAAGCCAGTATGAATGCCTCACCCCACAACTCTTCCATCCTTCGAAATGACCTCTTATGTTTCCTTTTTACAACTGTAAAAGAAAGGAGTTCGGATACACTTACCTTCAAAAGATGAGCTGAAAGGTATAGATGTTTAACATTGCAATCCCTGCCAAAAGCACAGTTGCACAACCAGCAAACCGAGGTGATAATGCATTTGCATAGTGGTGATCTAGGTCAATATTGGCTTTAAATACATAGTTAGCATTCTCCAAAAAGTAATTTGAGCAACTGTACTCCTCGAGATCAAGGCTTTCAAGCTTTGGAGCAAAAATAAAGTTGTCCCCATCTACCTCCAAATTATTACACTCCAAACTTATCCTTAACCTTTTTAACTCAGGAGCATTGATGTTGAGATCGAAAATTACACCATATTGACGAGTTCCTTCTATAACCAAATCTTCAAGTACAAGGAATTTTGTGAAAACTTCACACATTGACTCATCAGTATCTAGATCTCTAAATCTAACCTGAAGGACCTTGAGACTTGGGAAGCACCCTGACGTCGGAAAACTGGTTATAAAATCTGACCCCAGCTTCAAAACCATTTTAGTGTTTTGGAAGTGAAAAGGCTTTGAGGCAACTTCAAAATTTGGTGCCGACCAGTGGAAAGATCAAGCTCAACAACATTATGCCCAAATAGCAGTTGCGAATCCAACCCTTTATGTAAGTCTCATGAGAGCTGCACACTTGTTAATACGTGTATCTAAGGTTTGAGGTTATAGAGTTCGAGTATAACTTTGTTTGTAAGCTACCAAAAGGTGTGTACGATAAGGAATGTAGCTCAACAATCCTGATAAATTATACTAATGTTATATTAGCTGATATGGATATATACTTGGGATTGCATGATAAGGTTGAGTTCATTTAGGACTAACATTATGAAAAGTCTCCTAGTTGAACACCATTGCATAAGGTATAAATATAGGGTCCCTGCACTCTCAATTGATACGCAATAAAAGAGCCTCATGCCCCATAGTATTGAGCCATTGCATTCTAAGATTGACGAGTTGTAGAAGAAGCCTATCTCGTGTTCTAGCCAACATGGTTTCTTCAGGTTAGTGGTTATTTGGTTTTAGTGAATCAGTTATGTATTGAACTAATCTTACATTTGGTATCAGAGCTTTCACATACCAATTAACCCTAAGATGAAAGCATCAAGAACAATTTTCTTTGACTGCAGATTATGGACTAATGACAAGTTATCAGGGAATTCATGTATCGAGCATATATCAGCTAAAGCTATTTGTGTTCATATGCATGTCTTAAAAAACTTGGACATCATTAGTTGCACTAGAGTTTGATATGTAAACACTGATCATCTAAAGATGAACCGTTGTTTATATATCAAATTTTGAGTGGCATAATGCTTTATTAAAACCATGAATGACCACTGCCATGGCCTCAAAACCATAAAGGTCTATAGTCATGATCAAAGTCAGGTTCGTTCATGGGGATATGCTGGCATTGTGATAAAGAAAATCTGCTCATAAATTTTAACATTCAAAGATGTTGAAACTGTAACATATGGATATGGGACTAAACTTTAATCTCTTTGTATATTGTGGTTTTAAAGGTGTCAATCCAAGTTCCATGAATCTCAATACCATTGAGCCACTAACTGGGATGAATTATAAGAAGTGGAAG
>JAOTRO020189304.1:0-10682 GCA_028566515.2 Pyracantha coccinea | reverse complement strand
TAAACAAAATTATATGTATATATATATATATATATATATATTCAAATTTTCTACTTCCACTACCAAACACATATTTCAACAATAAATTCAAGCAAATTTGAGTTTCCACTACTAGATCTACAAGACTTGTGACTGTTGGTTGACGAAGATTTGAGAGAGGAAGTAACAAATGTCCCACCCAAAAATTGCTTTAGCACCTCAGTGGACTTGCAAGACCTGTGATGCTGAGTTACTTGCTCAGAATAAGGGAATTAGATCCCATCCGGATCCACTATGTGGGGATCCTAAGGATCTCCACATCTTAGCCATTCATCGTTTATCGTGCGGTCAGAAATCATTTGACTTTTTTATATTTAAAATTAAACACAAATAGTATCTGACGAAAGCTGGCCGTACAATGTACGAGAACGGCTAGGATATGGGGATCCCTAGGATCCCCACAAAATGGATCCGGAAATGATCCTTTTCCCAGACTAAGGATCACCCAACAATTTTAAACGTCTCCCTTTTGGATGTTAAGTGACTGCTATAGATTTATCACCTTGTTAAATCGGAAAAACCCATTTGTAACCACGATGCTGGGGTTTTTAGCAACATACCAACGTTCGAACTTGGACCAACAAGTGTCATGTAAGTGCACTTCACCGTCAGGCTGGGAAGAGGTTGGTGCGGTTGGGCTTTTTAGAAATTGAGAGTATATGTTGATGCATATAGCCTTCTTGGAAAAATGGCTTATTTACATAAAACATAATAATTTATATTAAAAGTGATTCGGTCTGGTTCCTCCAGTTCTTAGTATTTCTACATTGGAATCGGAACCGATTTGAGATCTTTCGGTTCAATTTTTGTCCTGATTTTGACTTTTTTGGTCAACACAATTTTTTATGATTTTTTTATTATGGTTCGATTTGGTTTTCTGGTTCAACAGTTTTTGTGCCCACCCCTAGGCGTATTTTAGAGCAAACCCTTATGAAGGCCTAACATGTGTTTTTTTTTAGAGAAACAAAATAACATTAAGAGAGGGAAAAACTCCAGGAACACCCAAGGCCCCTAGAGTCAAATAACAAGGCAGCGCACAACCAACCCAAATATGAAAATTTTCTAAACCATGCCCACACGAAGTGATGGAGTCAACTACAAAATTAGCTTTCCTAAGAATATGCTTCTAGGAAATAGAGTCAAAGGAAGAGGCCAGCCATTTAATGTCTTCAATAATAGCGCACGCCAATGAATGCTACACTTCCTCATGATTGCCTTCATGACAATCTTCGAATCCCCTTCAATCTTGATCTTCTTTAACCCCCGCAATTTGGCCATCAAGAGAGCATCCCTAGCAGCCAAGGCCTCAACAATAGTAATTATGTTCTGACCTAGCTTCCTCAAACCCGCCAAGTAAGGCTGACCATGATGGTTTCTAATAATAAACCCTGCAACAGCAAAAGTACCAACAACAGAGCCATCAAAATTTATTTTATGGTAATCAGCATCCGGAAGATGCCATCTGATTTTATTGTTACTCTTATGGTGGCCGGCCACCCTCACTTTGGAATTCGCTAGTAAGAAATTCTTTGCTAGAGCAGTCGCAGTCTTGAAACTGCGAATTGGGTTTGGTTTTATCTGCTTAAAAACAAAATCATTTCTGTCATTTCACATTTGCTACCAAATAAACAGAACCTTACTAAGATCAGAAATGTCGTCTTTGTCTATATAATCAAGGCTATTAAGCCAGTCATTCACAGTTGGAGAAAGGGATATAGCAGGCAGATTTTTATCAATCTTCCACAGCTCTTGAGCAAAAGGGCAAGCTTTAAATCTATGACCAATGTCCTCCGCGACATTATTACATAAGGGACATAAGGCATAATTGTTATTGATGAATTTATGTAATTTAACATTAGTGGTTAGCTTATTTCTCACCAACAACCAACCAAAAAAACTGAACTTTATGAGGAATATTTAGTTTCCAAATTCTGTTAAGGAGCCCCTTAAATATAGGACATTGATTATCATCAATTTGAATTCTGTGAGCTGATTTAACTGAGAACTCTCCATTGGAATTAGGACCCCAAATTAGCTTATCTTCAACATCACTGATTGGAATGGGAATAGTTAGAATTTTATCAACAACATCAATTGGTAATAGTTGGTTCAGGAGATCAACATTCCAGTTTTATCCAGCATTACATTGCTAACTTTGAGGTTCCAGTCAATAAGATGATGGTCTTGAATGGCAATGAGATTGGATAAGGGGAAAGGAAAAACCCAATTATGAGACAAAACGCGATGTTTTGACCATTTCCCACAATCCACCTCATTCCTATTTTTACAATATGTCTTGCTGCTAGGAAACCCTTCCAAGCTGCAGAATGATTTTGTTTGCACTTTACATTCCAAATAGATTCATGTCTTAAATATTTCGCTTTTACAATCTGTACCCACCAGTTGTCATTATCATTAATAAGTTTCCAAACAAGCTTAGCTAAAAAAGCAAGATTGAACTTTTCAACTTTTCTAATACCAAGGCCACCTTCCACCAGAGGGGTACAAACATCATCCCAAGCTACAAGATAAAAGTTAGATTTTTTATTCCAGAAAAACTTTCTATTCTCCCTGTTGATTGTCTGAGAAATTTTCGTAGGGCATTTAAAGTAAGCCATGATGTGGTTAGGCATACCAGCAAAGCTAGATTTGATAAGAGTAAGTCTTCCAGCCCTAGACAAAGAGTTGGCTTTCCAGCCCGCAAGCTTATTCTGAATTCTAAGGATAAGTTCTTTCGCGTTAACAGGGTCCTTCCAGCATATAATATTGTGGATACCCATATATCTTCCGATTGTAGTTTTGTGTTGAATTTCAAGAATCTTGACTATGTCATTTCTTAGGTTAGCATGAGTGTTGTTGGAGAAGTAAAGCGAGGATTTACGAAAATTTTCTGACCTAAGACCTCTGTAAACTGAGACAGAAGGGTCACAATATTTCGAGCTGCTTTCGAAGATACTCTGCTAAAAATAAGACAGTCATCATCAAACATTAAGCTAGCAACTTTGTAACCCAAAAGGGAGGATAGAATGCCAATATATTACTCGGAGTATTAGCTAAGTTATTAAAATGCCTTATTAGAGGCTCCATACAAATAATAAAAATGTATGGAGAGAGGGTCACCTTGCTTAATACCTCTAGTTGGATAAAAATATCCTTTAGGCATCCCATTAATTAAAATGAAGAAAGAGCAAGAAGAGATACATTCCATAATTCTATTGATCTAGTCCTGGCTAAAACCAAATTTTCTAAGAGTCATTTGTATGTAGTTCCAATCTGAAAAATCATAAGCCTTTTTCAAGATCAAGCTTAACAGCCATCTGACCCAATCTGCCTTTCTTATTCTGAATTCTAAGGATGAGTTCTTTCGCATTAATAGGGTCCTTCCATCATATAATAATGTGGATACCCAGATATTTTCCAATTGTAGTTTTGTGTTGAATTTGAAGAATGTTGACTATATCATTTCTTAGGTTAGCATGAGTGTTGTTGGAGAAGTAAAGCGAGGATTTACAAAAAATTTCTGACCTGAGACCTCAGCAAACTAAGACAGAAGGGTCACAATCTTTTGAGCTGCTTTCGAAGATGCTCTGTTAAATAAGACAATCATCATCGAACATTAAGCTAGCAACTTTGCAACCCAAAAGGGAGCATAGAATGCCAATATGATTACTCGGAGTATTAGCTAAGTTATTAAAAAGCCTTATTAGAGACTCCATACAAATAATAAAAATGTACGGAGAGGGAGGGTTACCTTGCCTAATACCTCTAGTTGGATAAAAATATCCTTTAGGCATCTCATTAATTAAAATGGAGAAAGAGCAAGAAGAGATACATTCCATAATTCTATTGATCCAGTCCTGGCTGAAACCAAATTTTCTAAGAGTCATTTGTATGTAGTTCCAATCTAAAAAATTATAAGCCTTTTCAAGATCAAGCTTAACAGCCATTTGACCCAATCTGCCTTTTTTATTATTCTTGAAGCTAAAAAAGAGTTCATGTGCAATAAGGATATTGTCATGTATAGACCTACCAGGCGCGAAAGCACATTGATTATGAGAAATGAGTTGATTAAGAATAGGTTTCAGTCTGTTTACTATGATCTTTGTAATTTTTTTGTAAACCACATTACAAAGGCTAATTGGTCTAAAATTATCAACTAACTCCAGGTGGTCTATCTTGGAGATAAGCGCAATATTTGTATGGTTAATTAGCCTTAGGCTAGAACCATTATCAAAGAAATCTTTAACCAAATTATTAATGGAATTTTTCACCGTATTCCAACATTTTTGGATGAATATAGCGTGAAGTCCATCAAGCCCAGGGGCTTTAAGGCCACCAATATTATTGACTGCGTCGAGAATTTCCTGCTCTGTCACGGGTAACATTAGGGCCATATTCTGGTCATTTGTAACTGGTGGCTGAATAAAATTAAGAAATTCCTCTAAATTACTCTCATTTATTTGGTTACCTGCAAAAAATCTCTGTTTGGATGAAAACCTCGTCCATCCCTGTACCATTTTCCCACCAAGTGCCATGCTCATCTTTAATTTTACAAATTTATTTTCTTTTCTGGCTTTACTGTGAAAATATTTTGTATTTCGATCCCCAAGTTTGAGCCAATTTTCCTTGGCTCTTTGAGCCCAATGAATTTCTTCCTCACTATAAAGCTGTAGTAAGTTATCCTTTAGCCGTTGTTCTTTATCAATGTAACTAATGTTATCCGGATGATTCATGCAAAGATCTTGAATATGTTTAAGTTCCTCCTGAAATTCCTTAATTTGATTAAGAATATTTCCAATGTTCCTTTTGCTCCCTATCTTAATTCTCTGCTTAATGGTGTTAGCACACATTCTATACTAGTCATTTGGGTTTCCAGTAAAGTTATAGATCCAACTTTCCTTAACAATATTCATAAACTCAGGGTGAATAAGCCAAATAGCTTCAAACTTAAACTTATTTTGGTAAAGCACAATATTATTATGGAAAGATAACTTAATGGGACAGTGATCAGAGCCAACAATTGGGAAATTGTGAACCTAGCATCAGAGAGTTAATTCAACCATTGAGTATTTGTAACTACTCTATCAAGTTTTTCAAACATTATATATTTAATACGTAAATCACATAAAAGACTTTGTAACTAAGTGAGCTCACAACAAGCAGCAGCCATTGAACGGTACTCTGCTTCTACAGAAGATAATGAGATAGTCTTCTGTTTTTTGCTTTTCCATGAAATTAAAGAATCTCCGAGGAAAACACAATACCCATTAGTAGAACGTCAAGTCATCGGACACCCTGCCCAATCGGCATCACAAAAGGCCTTCAATCGTAACAAACTTTGTGAGGAAAGCAAAATACCTTGGCCTGGAGTGTTCTTCAAATATCTCAAAACACGTAAAGCTGCATCATAATGAGGCTTGCGAGGATGTTGCATGAAACGACTCAACGTATTCACTGCAAAAGTAATATCGGGTATGGTAATAGTTAAATATATCAAACGTCCTATCAATCTTCGATATATGGATGGATCATGAAGTAAATCTCATTCATCAGGAAGTAGCTTCGAATTTTGTTCCATGGGGAAGCTGGCTGATCGTGCTCCCAAAAGACCCACATCTTTCAAAATGTCCAGTAAATATTTTCTTTGAGAAATAAAGATCCCCTTTTTTGAACGAGCAATCTCTATTCCTAAAAAATATTTAAAGGCTCCTAAATCTTTGATATGGAAGCGTTTGTTCAAAAAAGATTTAAGAGCATCAATAACCGTCATGTCATTACCAGTGATCAAGATATCATCAACGTAAATAAGGAGAGCTGTAAACAATTTGCCAACTTTTCTTGTAAAAAGGGAGTAATCGGCTTTGGACTGTATATAACCAGCTACACGAATAGCCTCTGAAAACTTAAAGACCCGCTGTCGAGAAGCCTGCTTTAATCCATACAAAGACTTGTGAAGACGACATACCAAATGCTCCCCCTGTCATCGAAGACCAGGAGGTGGAACCATATATATATCTTCATGGATATCACTATGTAGGAAGGCGTTGTGGACATCCATTTGATGGAGGGACCAGCCATTAGCAGCCACACGAGCAAGGAGTCTTGCCAGGTGGAAGTGCAGTCAAAGACCAAGTGGCATTAGCTTCTAGAGCTTGAATCTCTGAGGCCATGGCTTCTCGCCACCGAGGATCTTTAGCAGCCTTTGCATATGTGTTAGGTTCAACAGGGAAAGTAATATTGGCAATAAAACTTTGATAAGATGGAGAAAGATTTTTATAAGAAATATACTTGCACAAGGGATGGTGAGTACCTTTCTTAGAGGAACCTGGAGTCAATGCATTGAGTGGGGAAGATAAGGAAACATGAGAGCAAACATAGTCATTAAGGAAAGCAGATGTACGTTTAGGTCTATTAGGTCTATCAGAATGGCGTATAAGCGGTGTAATAGGTGGACCAGGTGATGGATGAGGGCTATTGGTGACTGTTTGGTCTGGGATAAGTGTAGCAATGGAGTTGGATGGAGGCTCAATGTCAACCTAAGTGGACAGGGTAATGGACTCAACGTGAGTGGGTGGAGTCTCAATGTCATCATGAGTAGGAAGAGGCAAGACATGTTCTGAAGGTTGGGTTAATGAAGGAATGGTGAAAAAAGGGAAATTAAACTCATGAAAAACGACATCTCGACTGGTGAACACTTTGTGAGTAGAAAGGTCATACAACTTATACACTTTTTGACCAAAAGGATATCCTATAAAGACACATTTCCTAGCTCGTGCAAATTTATGAAGAGGTTGAACATTGGTGGCATAAGCTAAACATCCAAAAGTACGCAAGTGTGCATAGGATAGAGGACAACCATAAAGAACCTCAAAAGGTGATTTATGGGACAAATTTGGTGTGGGTAAGTAATTGATGAGGTAGATTACATTAAGGACACAATCTCCCCAAAAATACAAAGGCAAGTGACTCTGAAAACGGAGTGCCCTGGCCACTTGCAAAATATACGGTGTTTTCACTCGACCACTCCATTTTGTTGTGGAGTATATGTGCAAGAACGTTCAAAAATCACACCACTCTCGGAAAAGAAAGAATGTAGGGACAAAAACTCACTACCATTATCAGTTCGAATTTTCTTAATTTTGTGATGGAATTGAGTTTCTGCATAAGAAAAGAAAGTTTTGAGTAACTGTTGTGTTTCAGATTTATGTCTCATCAAAAGAGCCAAGTGGTTCGAGAAAAATCATCAACAATGGTTAAGAAACATTGAGCCCCATTATATGTAGAAATTTTGTGCAATCCCCAAATGTCACAATGAACAAGCTCAAAAATGTGTTTAGTGGAAATATGACTTAATTGAAAAGGCAATCTAGTTTGCTTTGCTAATGGGCAAACATCACAAGGTTTATTTGAATGAGAATAAACATCTAACGATTGCTTAGCTAAAAGGTGGAGTCGTTGTGGAGAGGGATGACCAAGACGACGATGCCATGAAATGGAATTAATGCAAGTGGGTGAAGGTGAAGTGGTGCAGCTACTGTTTGGTTTAGTGAGATAGTAAAGACCTTCACGTTGTCTACCCCATCCAATCATCTTTCTCGTCTTCAGGTCCTGTAAGACACAAAAATCAGGAAAAAAATGTTATGGATCATTGAAGGGATTTTATTAAACGACTAACGGATATCAAATTAACCAAAAAAGAGGCAATTCGTAATACGTTGGTCAATGAAAATTTGGGATCAAAAGTAAAATTGCCAATACTACTAATTGAAACCTTTTCACCAATCAGAAGTTTTACTGGCGACAAAGACTTGTTCACAGAAGAGTTTGATAAGGAAAATGTCGTAACATGATCCGTGGTGCCACTATCAATTATCCATTATTGTGAATGATGGGAAGACAAACCTGTGATTGCATTGGTTTGTGCTTCAGATGGCAAATTTCCAGCCATCATAGCAAAGAGTTGTTGAAGCTGCTTAGGAGTAAAAGTCATCGATGTTGCTGATGTAGAGGAAGAAGCTGAAGAAGTGGTTGTTTGAACATGGTTGGTCACTGGTTTTCCTTCCTTACTGCGGCCCTTTCCCTTATTCTTTTTATGGAGACAATGGTCCTCGGGATATCCATGGAGCTGGTAGCAAGTCTTCCTGGTGTGGTGGTCCGTGTCACAATAATCACAATGTAGTGGCTTGCGATTCCCTTGGCTACCATGGCTGTGCTGATTACCTCGACCACCTTGAACAGCCATGGCTGCTCCCTCCACACTTGGTTGCTTCTCCCATTGGTTAACCATTGAAAAAACTTTGAGAACTGAAGGCAATGGCTTTACAAGCAAAATCTGACCTCTCACTGCTGCATATGAATCATCAAGCCCTATTAGAAATTGCATAACCTTATTCTGCTCCTCTTTCTCGTTACGATCTTCCATGGCGCCATATGAGCAGTTTTTATGGTTGCCGTAAGAAGATAATTCATCCCATAAACCCTTCAATTGGGAATAATAATCAGAAACGGACATCTAATTTTGAGTAAGGCGTGCAATGTCACATTGAATCTCAAAAATTCGTGGGACGTTGCCTTGCGAAAAACAAGTCTTGAGGTCTTCCCAAACAACATGTGCAGTTTCTGCATAAACCACACTGTTTGATAACCCAAAACTCATGGAATTTAAAATCCACATGAGAATCATGTCATTACAGCGCTGCCAAAGAGCAACTTTAGTTGCTTGCTTGTCTGATGGCTTCTTCACAGACCTATCAACAAAACCAAATTTGTTCTTTGCGCTAAGGGCAATACGCATTGAACGAGACCATGTGCTATAATTGTTTCCAGTAAGTTGAGTGGAAACAAGATGCATCCTTGGATTATCAGAGTGATGAATATAGAAAGGGCTTGAGGGATCGTTCGATGCCTCAACCGACTTGGAGTCTGCCATGGAAAAAATGACGACTTTGCTCACAAGAAAAACCAAAGAAAAAAAAATGAAGAGAAACCAAAGAAACAAAAAAAAAAACGTCCTAGGATCTTGGACTCTCTGGTACCATCTTAAGAATGGAATGGCAGAATGAATAATCTTCTGTATTGTTTCATTAAAATATACAAGCTAGGCTAGAGTTCTTATAGAAACTGTAAAGATACAATCACATCCCGTAATTCCTACAAATCAGCTAAGTAAATATTTTTACAAGGGGAAAGAATAAATTATTGATAGTCAATGATCACCATGCTACCAAATAGGAAGGAAATCATTCATATCATAACAGTTTGCTATTAATCTCTCATCAATTAGGAGTTGCAAGGAGTGGAAGGAAAGGAAAGGGAGAGTCGACAACCATGGCAACTAGTGCCAAGCAGGTGGGGTTGGACCTGTGGAGGTTGAGGCTGGCTGGGGATCCGTCGGGGTTCAAAAATCTAAAAGACAATTGGTGTAAAATTTAAAATGGAGATAAGGATGTCACTTCGTATTACGTTCTAGTGGTATTCCTCTTCACTTTCAAGTGAGAGATCTTAGGTTTGATTCCCACCAAAGGCGAATTTGAACCACATTATTGCTAGCTCATTGTGAGGCTAAGCCCACCCTCTCTCCCTTAGTGTAGATAATATCGTTTGGTAAAAAAAATAGAGATAAGGATGGGTACATAAATGAGATTCAATATGGGTATTAAATGGCATTCAATATGGGGCTGTTATTTTTATAGCTGTGTTTTTTTATATTTAATCTGTAATTCATTAAAAAATTATAAATTCAGTTGTAAATAATTAGTCCACATGTTACATTTTAAATGGAAGTATCATGGATGACGCGGTAGTACAGTACCACCTAATAATTTGTCCAAGAGAAGGTAATGAGTAACTCAATTAGTTTTTTCCTCTACAAAAATGAAATAGAAGATATCAAGATGATATCAAGGTTTCATTGGATTAATTTTGGGGAAGTGATTTCCCCATATTTTATTTCACCATGTTCACATTCCTGTTTAGTTTAATTTTGCAGTGGTACATTGTACATTTTACAATACACAATACACAATACAATGTACCAATTTTTTGCTGTAAAATGTACCAATTTTTTATGTACTAATGTACCAACTTTTTATGTCAATGTACAATGTACAACATTTTAACCACTTAGTACTATGGTCTAGTGGTATTCCTCTTCACTTGTAAGTGAGAAGTCTTCGGTTCGATTCTCGTCAAAGACGAGTTTGAACCGCTAGTCCATTGTGAGGCTAAGCCCACTCCTTCCTCCTTAGTGTAGATAATATTCGTTTGCTCAAAACAAAAAAAAAAGAGTACAACATTGTATCTAAAATTTACTAACTTTTTATGTACCATGTACTTTGTTATACGTAAAATATACCAACTTTTAAATGTAAAATGCCCATTTTTTAATGTAAAATTTATTCACCTTTTTATCCATAATGTAACGGTATTTAAAAAATACAATAAAGTTTTATTTTGAAATTTTTTTTTTATCAGATTTCGTACATATCAAATTTAAGAAAAATAAAAATAAAAATTCTTGTTTGTGTTGTACCATAAATCCTAGTATTGGTATGATTGTTTATTCCTTGGTAGATTTGATTTACTCTTTATGGTGGTGAGTATTTCGTATTAGAACTTTTATGACTTGAAAAGTAAGTTTCTCT
>JAOTRO020189276.1:0-10684 GCA_028566515.2 Pyracantha coccinea | reverse complement strand
GAACCAAAATTTTCGGTAATTTTTCTCTCTGCCTCTTGCATGAATCGGATTCATGTCACAGGATAATGTCTGGTATCATTTCACTTTTAAATGTGAAACATACAACCACCACCACCACCACCACCAAGCCTTATCCCACTAAGTGGGGTCAGTTGTATGACTAGAATGCCATTGCGCTTGGTTTTAAATGTGACATAAATGGGCTACTACTGCAAATGTTTAAGTTTCTTAAGTTACGTCTGAAGTTATTCTGTTTTGGAGCTAAAGGAGGACTTGGCATAACACCTGACCACAGTGACGATCGAGGATTCATACAACTGACCCCACTTAGTGGGATAAGACTTTGTTGTTATTATTGCTTGAAGTATTCTGTGCTATCTTCGTTGAGATGGGATTGAGGGTTAGATTTTCTCTTGAGGTTTCAGATAAAGTATCTATGTTTTTTTACAGATGAATGACTCTGGTAGCTATTGTTTCAGTTACTTGCCCTTTGGTGGAGGACCAAGGAAATGCGTAGGTGACATGTTTGCCACATTCGAGGTAATGTAAATATTTGAACTTGGTGAATGAGAAACACTTGCTTTTTCATGCTTCTAACGATGAGCGTTTACAAACTTTCACGTTGCTGACTGACAGACTGTTGTAGCTCTTTCGATGCTTGTTCGAAGATTTAACTTTCAAATGGCACTAGGCGCTCCCGAGGTAAGTATCCCTATGTTGTTTCGTGCGTGTATTATTTATAGCCTAACCGGAGCTTTTCGAAGCGTGATTCTTAAACACGGCAGTTGGTGGTGGTGTTGTGAAGAACCACAATAAGTTTTATGATTCTAACGAATGGTTCTCCGAACAGGTCAAGATGACAACGGGAGCCACCATTCACACGACGGAAGGGTTGAAGATGACAGTCACCAGGAGGATAAAACCTCCGATAGTTCCCACATTGGAGACGCCTTCATTTGAAGTGGATACGCCGGTGGGTGTCCCAAAAGGGGATTCTTTAGTTGGTCAGAAAGGTGAGGTTTCTTCTGCTCATCCTTGATCATCGTAGTCGAGCTACATACATCTAAAGAGGCTGAGATTTACGTTCCGATGTGTTTGATTTGCTTCGGTTAAATCTTATCTTCGACGATGCCAGGTCTGTAGATAATGCTATAAATTGAGAGCGCGGCGCTATTTAATAAGATGCAAGTGCATACCCGCGGTCGTGCCACGGAAAAGGGCTGCAAAACTTAGAAAGAAAATGTGTTTGTATAGTGCATTTTAAGCATATTCAACTCATCAATATAGTTCTTAATCAGCATTGTTGGTAAAGTCCCGCAACGAATCATCGCGCTCCGTAAATCTGGCAGTGTACTTTGTTTCTCATAAGAATGAGGATCATTTGCTCGGAATTCTCGACGAACGGGAGTTGCTAACAAGAGGACTTACTCCAGCGAGAGCCAACAGCCGGAACCTGCTTGGTAGCAACCGAATCCACCCGAGGATCTCGAACGCAAAAATTTTATGCCAGAAAGCAATCAGAACTCAGCCGAAAACCAACCCACAACCTGAAGAAGCAATGCAATGCAGAGAGAGCAAGTAGCAGCCAAGCCGGCAAAAGGAAAATCCTATCAACCAGGAAACTAGGAACCCTAAATCGTCCAGGAAATTTTAGTATCAAAGAAACATAGAAGTGAAGGTATATCCTAATTTATCCAGGAATATCAAACCAAACTCTACGACGGAGTTCCGACAACACGAGGATGAATGTGTCAACTATTTATATGGAATATAAGATTGATTTGTCATCAGTTAATCTCAAAACAGAACAAGTACATTGATTTGTTATTAGGAACAAGTATTCTACTATTGCAAGCGAAAAGATGCTAACATGCTTTCGATGGAGAAGGTGAGGCAAGGGAGGTGGTGTAACGTTAAAGAAACCTACGCTTACCAATTACAGGATAGCAGAACTTGACATGGTCTGATTGGTACTGGATTAGTGATCAGCCTAAACATACATAGAATCTTCGCTGTCGAGAATCATGTGTGGGAATAGCCAAAACATCTCCTGATAGATAATAACCCTTTTCTAGCTGGCAATGACTGATCGGGTTTGCCATCATCGGATTTATTGCAAGAAAAGTGCCTATGAAAGGCCTTCACTGCTCCCGTGACCCCGTCTTCGTTATCCATGGCCTTCGCAATATCTACAGCACACTCTTTAACCTTTCAATGGAGAAGTTATGTTCTTGTTAAACTACTGCGCGTTGAAAAAATGACAATTCAAAGCACCGACACATGTGAATCACTTGAAGTTAGAAAAGAAAACGGTAAATACCTTTGGATCTAACATAAAGCTTATGGCATCAACCAACTTGTCAAGCGAGAATTCCTCAACCGGAATGGGTGCAGGACCTACACCTCTGGCATGCACCCTCTCACCCCAAAATGGCTGGTCCCCGAAGAATGGTATAATTGTAGTCGGACACTAAAAAGAACACAAGAGTATCACCCATATATAAGCCACTAAATCATTCACAAACATAAGATTCCCCAAGAACAGTATTATCAGTTACCGCAGCTTTCAGACCAGCAGCAGTTGTTCCAGCACCACCATGATGTACCTAAAATGAATTTCCATATCCAATTGAAACCTAGTTCATTTGGAAAGCAAACAAAGTACAAGCAAAAGCTAAACCAAGGGGGAAAACTGACGACGAAAAAGTGCTTCAAGATTATGCATGACAACAGACTGCAAAGGAGATACCATTTCGGCACAACCGTGAGAGAATGACGTCGTGCACACCGTGCAGTGAAATCTCAAACAATCAAAATGAGTTTAAAGGAAAATTAGAATTTACCACAGCAGAGCATCGTTTGAATAGCCAATCATGGGGGCAATTGTCCACTAAGTACACAGAATCACTTGGTTCTACCGCTGGAAAGACAAATATATAACGGTTTTTAGATGTAAAGAAGCAACAATGTGCTTGTGAAAACCATAGATATAATACTATATGTTATTTATTTATCTTGTTTTATTAAAGAATCAAGACTTACAATTACCAAGGCCACCCCAGCCTCTGTTGATAATGCCTCTCTGTCCAGTTATTTCCAGAGCTTGAAGAATAATATCGGTCATTTTCTCCGGTTCTTGACGAGGCTAATACAATACCGCAACAAAGGAAAAACATTAGCATGTAGCAAGACAATTTAATAAATGTTCAATCAATTGACCATAACTATACAATTCACGGGTATCCTCTGCATTAGAAATGTCTCATTCAAATCAGATATTGAACAACTGTGCAAAGTGGACAATTTGTCATGAATAGAACCCCCACAACCTATTGGTTGGGGGGACCAACATGAAGGCGGTCACTCGGTGGTGATGTGTGGTTTTGGCTCTTATAGTTTCGTTGGAAATAAACAAGTAGTTTTTTGAGTGTATGGAGGAAACAACATGAATAGAAAAAGCTGCAAAAAAAAACTCACCAGGCTGCCAAATCCAATATAGACAGGCTCGCCACCAGCTTCAAGCCACTTCGCAAGTGGCTCTGGGGGTTCATAATTTGAAGCAAGGTCAAGAAAACAAAACCCAACAACATCAATCTTCGGTCCCCAATCTGCCAGACAAGTGAAAACCAAAGCATATTAGCAGATAATCAGCATACTGTGTTCTCATTTGGTCAAGCTAGTATATTTCTACCCTATCAAATCAAATTCCAGGAGGCTTCTGCAATAATATTAGCACACTATTTCTGGGACAAGAAGCCCATGTATCATGACAAAGCTTATCTAGTTCGCAACCACTATGAGTATTTTGAAATGACCATGTCTATCATATCTTCAGCAAGAAATTCTAACCAAATAATTTTCCATTATGACATTCAATATCAGTTCATTTAACATGGAAGAATCTGTGACTTCATATCAAGTCAATACATGCAAAGTTTTCATCTGAAGGAAAAATATTTAAATATACAACCTTTAGGTTTGGGAACAAGATGAGGACTCCATATATACCCATAGGGCACGTCAGGAGGAGAACTATAGTTTCCACTTAAATATGTGATAGGTCTCAGCTTCAGCATTTTCTTTCTAAACTCATTTATCATGTCTCGAATTCCTAGCCAAATTAATGCATCGACTATTTGATATGATAGCTGGAAAGAAAAGAAAAATCTGTTTAATTACATAATATAGGCCTGGCAAACAAAAGCATCAATATACTCACTATCAGTAAGGTAGAAAAGGAAATCATATGAGACTCACTCTGTATCCAATCGGTTGCGTGACACGGGATAGAGGATGGGGGAATTCACTCGTTGGCCTGAGAAAAGGTAAATAGTTATCAAGCGATTGATCAAACACATAATATTTCATGATTTGCTGCTTTTCTCTCTTCTATCAGTACGTTTAAAGTACATACATATGCATGAACAGTCCAAATATTGAATAATCAACTGTGTGTGGTTGAGAAATGTGTCACACCAAAATGAACAATGGACGATGCAACTGAAATCCAAGAAGATAATCATTGAGCAAAATATATCAGCATTTGATCTAACCCAGAGACAACACTTACGTCCATGGCATTGTGAAGAATATATGAAGCGGTACTTTTAGTGCCTCAGCGACATGAGAGTGCCCTGGATAAGTGTTGGCAAAGTTAGGAGTCCACTAAATGATTTCAAACAACACATATATTCATTCTTCTTTTGATATCAAGTAAACCATGCAGATAATATATAAACATATTCTCGTAATTGTTATCTCCAAAGAACATAGGCATGGAGACTTTCGGAGCATTTCAAGTGGTTAAGGCTATTACCCCATGCATCCATCATCATTGTCAGTGGAAGACTGCCTTAAACACATCAATATGTGCTGAAAGGTTCTTCAATTATTTCAACAGTAATAGAAACCACAAACACATAAATACCTTGTACTCTTATTAAAGCCAAATATTGCGTGTGGCCAATTCAAATTTTTGGAAGAATGATTGATACTTGAAAACCCAAAAGAATATTATAAGATGATGAAATCTAACCATAGGCTGGTGGGTTGGCAATTATTGCTTCTGCTTTAAATGTAACTTTGGAATCGGGATCAGGTTGGTTGCATGCAGGAAGTAATGAAAAAATTATTTCCTTTAACTGCTGTCGCTGAATTGATATTTCTGAAGGTCCTGATGGCAAGAAACCTTTATTCTTGACCATATCTGTAAGGAAACAAATGCATAGCATCAATACGAAACCCATAATGACAGGCATGTTTACGTTCGTGTGTTTTTTAAGGAACATACAAACAAATGATCCTGAATCATATGTGTTTATACGTCCAAGATTGTTTCGTAATGATCCAAGCAAGGAGAACAAGGTACATGAAAATTACACCCTCAATGTCTAAATAAGTTTGCAAAACAAGAATTTTAGCAATTACCAAATGATTAAATAACCTGACCAAAAAATCATCATTAAATTACGCAGGGTACGGAAAAGAAAACAAAATCTGCACTTACAACCAGCAAGAACTTTTGGATCTCCACCTAAGGGATAGAACTCCAACCCAGCAGTAAGGACAAAATCTTTGAAATTTGCATGAGTTGCTAGCCTAACCCTATGGCCATATTCCTGCAAGCAAACACATCCATCAATTCACAAAAAGTAAAGGATAAGCTTCGCAAGAAGAGCTATATTTTCTTTTCACTCATCGCCTCTGAAATTTCCATCATGAAAAGTCAAATTTTCAAAGTACTCAACTAAATTATATCTATTTATACTTATACAAACACAACGCGCATAAGAAAGTAAATGAATGTGAGCAAATCCAAAACTTTGCACGGAATCCAGAAATCAATGTCATGCAACACTCTTCACAATACCGTACAGGTACAAACCAAGCAATAAATCAAAAAACAACTGAAATTTCACTGAAACAACATCAATTGTCATCATAAAATTAATCACCAGCAGAGAACAATAAGAAACCCGAACACGAGCATATATCCAGCAAAAGATCACAAATTCTCCACAAATGATGTCAACATTGCTAAGTAACTAATTACACACAAAATCATGAAACATTTCACTGATAAGTTCTAAATAGCAAAAAGAAAATCAACGCAAGACCTGCAAACGTTTTCCAATGGCAACAAACGGCTGCACATCTCCTCGTGTGCCGACAATAAGCATTACGATTTGCAATGGAGGTATATCTCGAACTTCAGCTTCCGTTTCGCCGCAAGCTTCTGCACCAGAAGCTGCCTCACTGTGAGCAGCTCCAGTTCCGAAATTCAGATACTGTGGTTTAATATCTCCGGGAACGTCAAATTGCACCGTTCCGTCATCTTTCACTGTTGCCAGCCGCTTTATATATTTCCGCTGCAGAATTCAAAGTAGTTCCAATTAAATCCTAGAAATTTCAAGTAAATTTGAAAAACTCAAAAATTTTCAATTCAGTACCTTTTTTCTACAAGGAGTTCTTTGATCGAAGAGCTTGGCGAGATTCACAGACAACGCCTGGTTCTGACTCGATCTCGCGCTCGCAGTGAGTTGACTCGAACCGGACGATGTACGGACGGCGGATGATGATTCTCCGGAATTTCTCACTGCTCGCACATCCCTCTCCAACTTCCCTACGAAGTCCACATTTTCCACAAATTCGAAACCAAAATTACAAAAAAGACAATGCCGATGAAGAAGAAGACTAAGAAGGCGACGACGGAACCTGCGGTGGGATATTCGTCATTAGGATTGGGAGGGACTTCGCCTTCGAAATAGACGGACACGTCGCTGGAGCTGCCGGAATGGCTCCGGCGGTCGTCGGCGGAGGACTCCATCATGGATTCGCGGCGAGAGATAGATTCTCTCTCGAGGTTTGGCGATAAATGGGGAAGGTACCGGAATGCCTTTTCTGCTTCGAGTTGTTGGAGCGGTCGGAAATGTCACGTGGAGGGAAAAGAGTTGGAATTGCCTACTGGACACGTATCCTGACGAGAGGGCGCCAAATCCAACGTATTAAACCCGACCAAACCACCGACCCAACCGGGAAAAATGTTTTTTTTTTTTTTTAAAGAAAAATTAATAAAAATAACTTGAAAACTTTGAGTTTTAACGATAAAAATAAAATGAAGAGTAAAATGAATGGTATCATGATTGATTTTTGAGTGTAAAAAAATAGTTTTTCGTTAAAATGAACAGTACCGAGTGCTTTTCGTTAAAGTTTTTTTTTTTTTTTTTAAGAAAACTTCATTTTGATTCTCGGTAAAGATGACTTTTAGATTAAAAACATGAATAAGATCAAAATCTAATTTGAATTCCTTGATACATTAATAACCTCATTTATTAATTATATTTTGATTTTTAATTATTTCTCTTTTTCTTCTTAATTTTAATGTATTAATTTTATTTCATTATGATTTTCATTTTCATTTCATTTATCATAATATATTTTGTTGTAAACATTTAGATAAACTAATTTTTGTTATACAATATATTTCGATGTACTTTGTCTTCTTCATTTAGGCACATTAAATTCATTATAATACATTTCGGTGCATAGATTTAGGTATACACATTTCGGTACATACATTTCGATACAAACATTTAGGTACATTAATTCAATATAATACATTTCGGTACTAAAATTTCGGTGCATACAATTCGGTACACACATTTAGGTACATTAATTTAATATAATACATTTCGGTGCATATATTTCGATACATACATTTCAGTACTAACATTTAAATATATTAGCTCAATATAATACATTTCGGTACATTATTTGAGTTTTTCAAGTTTGAAGAATGATAAATAAAATTAATAAATTAAAAAACTCTTTTTTGGTCAAAAAATAAATGAAAATTTGTTTATTAATAAACAAAAAAAATTTAATGGGAGACATTAAATAAAATGCCCATTAATTATTTTGAATTAAGGACACACAAGGGATTATAATCAATATGTAATTTAAAATCATGTTTATTTTAAATTTCAATCTTCTTGAAGAATTGAAGTTAAAAAACCCCTTAATGAAACCCTTAGACGTACAAGTCATACTTTTTTCAGAATATGAAGCCTCATCATGGACAAATTTAGTCTTTGTCATTTGTAATGTTATTTGCACATCATTATGAATGAAAAGTTGGTAGTTTATTGTTCAATTTTTAGCGTTATTTTCAACTAAATATTTTAGGACTTTATATTAGGACCATTCAATATTAAAATTCAGAGATCCGCCACTGGTCAAGAGGGTGCTTCTAAAAGCTTATTTTTTAAAAGCATGCAAAGCAACAACGGATGGTGTAATAAATCTTTCCAAATGCCATTATCTTACACACCTCGACCTGGATTGTCCACCTGGACTCCGAATCGAGTTGTGTTGGCGAACACCAGAGGGTGACGAAGCCATAAAGTGTAGTCATGTGGAAGATGTGAGTAAATTTAAACCTAAAAATGCCTAAATGTAGGAGTGCGTATGTGAGCAGGATTGAACTCAATTCACACATGATGTTAGAGCATAAGTAAAGTACAGTAAAGGTAGGATAAGAATTATAACATCAAAGGTACTCTCTTATACGTACCAAGATTTGCCAAGAATTCTCGTTGACATGAAAGCTCAGCTACTAAAACCTGGAGGGGCGAAAAACAAGGGTGAGTGGGCCTAAAAAATAGAGCTTTATAATAAATAAATAAAATTAAAAACAAAACAAACAAAAAACACTTTTTGAAATCATATAACCCCTCGTAGTAAAAGAAGTATAGTTTCCAAATATATATATATACACATATAGCATGAAAACACTTACCGTTAACAGTAATACAATAAGTCACAATACTTCACATTAAAACATATATGACATCCACTAATCACACTATCTCGCGTAAACGAACATATAATATCGGGTGCTCATCAACATATGCTGACACACGAGCTCATGCAAAGGTATTTTGACATGAATAGGACTGGGTGTAATAATGATTTACGCTCTAGTACTACAATCACATGAAGACTGGCGATATGCGTGTCACATACAAGTCCTAATTGCATGTAGCAACTTAGGACGAGACTGGCACCTACAATGGATCCAAAATGAGCGTACTGTGTCATGTGAACATACACATGAAGCCTGGCCCTAACCCGGGCGAGTACTAACACCAGCATAGCACACGATGAGCATATAATGTAAATATGATCATACAATCGGTAAATCTATAATTCTAGTCGACATAATACTATTCAGTAAAATAGTAATTATAGCCGTAAATAAAATCCCATAATGGTACGCATACATGTGCATCATGTAGGATTTAGCATAATTTTGTAAATTCCGTCATTTCGCTAATTCTTAGAAACGTTAGTCTAATCTAAACATACATAGAAAAATCCCTTATTAAATATATAAATGGAAACTAATAATTATATAATATTTAAAGGCAAAGACTCACTCACACTCATGCCGTTGTGTCGGACCAACCTCGCAGTCATCGAAGATCCTCACGATACGTTTCACCTAGAAATGAAACCATTTACGTAAATATATAACATACTAACGTAAATTTGCGAATTTGTACAAAGTACAGCTAATAAAGAAACTATTTTAAAACGATCGAATTTCAAAAAACAGATGACGGATTCAAATTCGGCACGTCAAGAAACCTCAAGTTCCCTCATGTGCTGCCACAAGGTGGCTGTACCGGCAGCCACGTGCTGCACACACTGAGGACTGGGAGCCATCCACGTGCGAGTACCAATGTACTCACAACTTTCAGAGCTCCAAACGAGCTGAAATCTCAACCATAACCAACGATTTATATATGGATTTGAAACTGGGAATGAAGGGAATCGACATATGCCTACACGGGACCAACTTGTGGCCGGAAATAACATCTGAAAGCTTGTCGTAATTTGGAGAACTTTTTCCTCCCAGTTGTGTTTTTGTATCAAACGTCACCAAATTAGACATCCAACATCTTAACATCGTTTCTAAATCACAAAGGAGGAAAGGCGGAGGTGACCCAAGGCTTACCTTGGTCGAAAACTCAAGAAGCTCAACGGGAATCATGGCACCGACGGTGGTTCGGTTTAACTTGCAAATGAGAGGGACGAGGAGGACATAACGAGCTTAAAGCTCTATCCTCTGGTTTTGGTCGTACAAATAGGTAGCGAAGGGAGTGATATGGAGGTGGTTTGGTTATGAGGCTCACCAGAGTACGGCAAGGTGGTGCGCAGTGCATTTTTGTACAAAGAGGGATAGGGCGAGAGAGAGGGAGTCTGAGATGACAGATGAGAGATAAGGGGAAAAAAAGAGATGAGGAATTCGAGAGAGTCGGAAGAGAAGTGACACGGGGACAAAGGGGAGAGGAAACCCATGTGGATGGGTCCCGTAGGCTCAAATACCCCAAAAAAATAATAAAACAATAGAAAAAAAAAATTTAGAATAGTGAAGTTACTAAAATACCCTTCTACTTCATAGTTTGGTAAAATCTTCATCATAGCTCCAAATTTGATTTCGCTTGCGCCCACACATTTGTAGCAATGAGTACTACACAAATACACTAACAATCTCTCCTCTAGGAGCATATTCGTCAATTCGCTCTTTTAAAATTTGTTTGTACCATACTTGACCAATCCCGAAACTACTAAGCATCGGTCAACATTATACCGTCAAGGACCCACAAGAGTCTCCCTCCAA